>JAQQSO010001719.1:0-14032 GCA_028658305.1 Pachyuromys duprasi
AGATATTAAGACTCGCGATCAAGCCTTTGGTAGAGGGCAAGAAGTGATGATAGAAATGGAGGAGGTTGGTGAAACTTGGAGAGAACAAGAACTCCACAATGACTAAACTGAGACGGTTTCTACAACCAAGGACTATGAGTGGATATGTCCTGGAACCCCTGTGCAGATGGGACCCAGGATAGCTTGGTGTAGGACTGGAGGGCCTAGTGAGGGAAGCAGGGACTGTTTCAGTCTTGAACTTGATGGCTGACTCTTTGACCCTCCCCCATACAAGCCGGGGAGTGACACACTGGGTGGATCCCAGTGGACGACATTGCAGCCAGCCCTGAGGTGACAGGATGAGCTGGGGTTGGATGGAAGGGGAGGAGATCCTCCCCCGCTGGTGGACTTGGAGTGGGCGGGGAGGAGATGAGGGAGGGTTGTGGAGGGTGGGAGAGAGTGGGCGGGCTGCTCATGGGATGCAAAGTACCTAACCTGTGATTGATAACAAAAAAAAAAATTAAAAAAAAAGAACAGCATTTGCTGGCATGCCAGTGTGGATGGGGGCAACCTCACAAGTCTCCACCACTAGATACCAAGCTATAGGCAATCAATGGCTACCACGCAAGAGAGAACAAGTCTTCTTCAGGGATAGATTAGTCACTCTCAAATAGTTGTTCCTAAACAAATATGCACAATACTAAATCGACTCGACAGAAGAATATACATGTATATAGTTATAGTTACATTTGTAAGAATTAATAATTAACGACATGGAGGGCTCATGGCTATTCCCTCCACCTTTAAACTGTTACAGTCCAAGTCCTTCTCTCTACTCCCAGCTCTTTCTTTTGTCTTGACTCCTATAAAAATTCTCAACATTCTATTGGGTCAATTGAATAACTTAACATATTTATTCTACAACATTCATTTATAATAGTTAAAAAATGGAAAACACTCTTTTACCTAACAATAAAAACATCAAGTGATTTGAGTGTATTCATAATGCCTGTCCATTGAACTTAGACAGTACACCTAAAATCTCTCCATGAGTCACAGTTCTACTTTTAAGCTTTAGTTCAAGTCAGCTCCATCCCTCTATTACTTGAATCCTCTTCTGTCCACTCTCCCTGATGTAAGTCTGTGTGAACCTTATGTGATTAACCCAAATCTGCTTAATACCGAAAAGGGCCTATCACAAGCCAAGCAAAACATTTTATTTTCTATTCTATTACTGATGGATACAAAACCCTTATTTCTGCCTATAAGACCCAGTATACTTTGGCAGTGTTTTGCCTTCCTGACTTCATCACATATCACCCTCCTGCAGTCTTTAGGTTAAGAACATAGGTGGCTTTTCTCTAAAAAATGGTGTACTTCCCTCCTCACCAGGACTATTGAGGAGCTATTTTCTCTTTCTTGAACTAACTTTTTACCTAATTCCCCATAACTCATTCTGCAATCTTGTAGGAGACCTTGCATATCAGCCAGCCTAAAATAAATGCCCTCTGAGCTGTTTCCACTATGTTCTTCCATGATTATTATTTTAATTTTATTTGTTATTTATTATTATCATGCCTGAATTTTATACTTAATTATTTATTTGCTTCCTCCTGTGGAAAGAATTCTGGGCAAGTTATTTTTTTTATCTCTCTCTTTATCCTGTTTACATAAGTAAGTTGCACAGAATGAGTTTATTAAATTAAATCAGTGCTATAATATCAATGACTACCTCTTCATTGATCTCTGTCTTTTTCTCTCTGTGTGTTTCTGTTTGTCTGCCTATCTAGATAGCATTAAAGGCATTGGCAGAACTGCTTTGTAACTTCATTTTTCTCGTTCAAAACATCTTGGCTGTCAGGTATCACTTTGACTTAATACACAAAACCCCTCATTTCTTGATGATGGTCACTTTTACTTAGAAATAAGGAAAATTGATGACATGTGGTTCTTGAACTGTCATTCAAGCATTTTCCCCAGAAACACAATTTTCCATGTTACTCTGATAGAAAAATATTGAAAGACAATATACTTTTAGATATTGTAACTGAGTAAACAAATATGATGGCTAGATTAAGGCCCCATCAATAATTTTTATAAAGAATTTTAGAGGGATGGTTCTCTTCTGTGGAGTTTCTTTGGGAAAGAAGTTAAAAGAAACAATTGCCCTGTATGCCTGAATGTTTCTGTAACAATAAAAGACAAGTTACCATCTCAAGTAATAGATAGTCTGAAACGCATGCACACACACACAAATGTACATATATATGTCATTCAAGTTAGGTGGAAAGTGTTTTTGTAGACTGGGAAGTTAATCAATAGGAGTTAGACACAGATCACTATAATGTAACCATCTAGGATTATTCAACAAAAATTAAACCTGTGACAAAAAAAATCAGAAAATTTTAATAGGTCATGGAGATGCCTATTTGAACAAAGAATATTTGAACAAAGAAATTTCCAAGTGTTTATTAAAGCATGGTTTAGAAAAAATTGGCTTAATTTACTAAACTATTGATTTCCCTAAAGTCTTACTTGGTTACTTCTGGAAATATCCTTTATTGTGTCAGAGGTCAGTTTCCTAACAGGCCAAATAAAATTAACAGTGTTCCGTTAGCTGCTATCGTTAGGAACTGCTATCAACAGTCTGAGAAGTAGTCTTCCTCTATATACAATAATACTGATTATATATAAAAGATGTGCCCACTGATATAATAATGGTAACATTGTTATGGGAGAACCAACCACTTTACGTTAAAACTTTGGTACTGAGAACATTTGGTACTGAAAACCCAAGCAAAAATACCTAGCTGGGAAGATCAAAATAGATTCTAGTGGAAAATCTATTCCTATTGTATTGCTAAATAGACACAATGTGTCTGTCAAATTGCACTCTAGATAATTAGCTTTATTCCTACAGATTAGTCTTGCTTTGACCAGGTGGTATTCCTTCTGCAGTGGACAGTGATAATTTCATATACTGATAACTACTCAAAGTGCTGAAAATAAGTGACTGTTGAATGTTCAACCAGAAATGGCACATCAGTTTTACACCTTCCAGGGCTTATGAAACGTGGCAGAAAAGGAAGTGGATATAAGGAAATATAACATCTCTGAGGAATGGTGTAGTCATTGCATTCTTGAACCTAAACCAGGTGTGCTTACCTGTTAAAGGGTGTACAAGATTGGGCCAAACAATGTGAAGGAGTGGATTCAGAGGCCCTACCCTTCTCTAAGACTTTATGATTTCTCAAGAGGTGTCAGGGTTAATAGTCAACTTGATGAGTTCCAAAATTATCTCCTGGGAGCTAGGTCTCTGGAATTCTCCTGAGACTCAGTCCTGATTAGTTTGAGGCAAGAAACTTACCATCCCATGACATGAGATTCCTGACTGTATAATGAGCTGAGGGACAAATGATCTGAGTGCAAACAGTCATATCTTGATATTTCCTGATTATGTATGTGATTTGACTACCTTTTTGTTGTGGTGGTTGCTGTTGTTAAAGACAGTGTTTCTCTGTGTAGCCTTGCCAGTCCTGGAACTCACTTGCAGACCTGGATGGATTCAAATTCACAGAGATCCACCTGTCTCTGCCTCTCTGAGTGCTGGGACTAAGAGAAGTTCCCACCAAAGCTGGCATTGCTACCTCTTGAAAGCTTCAGCTACATTAAAGTCCTCATCATGATGTACTGTACATTGGGACTATAAGCAAAAACAAAACAGAACAAACAAAACGAAGAACAAACAAAATAAACATAGGTTGCATTTTTGAGGTATTTTATCTACCAGGGTGTTTGTTTGTTTTTGGTTTTGTTTTATCAAAGCAATAAAGAAAAGTAACTAAGGCAAGGGGTAAACATTTTCTTGGTGTGTAGCTAGTAGCAAGGCCTTTATACTCCTCTAAATTACCCTTCCCCCAATGCTCCTGAAAGCAACCATAATCACCAAGACAAGAAACTCAAATCACCAAACACACACACACACACACACACTCACACTCACACACACACTCACACTCACACACAAATGTAGAAGACAGACTAGTTGTGAAGAGGAAGGGATCAATGGGAGGTTAAAGAGGATAACAAAGGGTAATGGAGTGTGAATATACTCAAAATCCACCATATACATGGATAAATGTCATAATGAAACTTCTTAATATATACATTTAAGATATGCTAATAAAATTCATGTGGGTCAATGTGTTTGTAGAAAATAAGAAATTATTTTGATCCCACTTTCTGACATTAAATATTATTAATGTTTTTGCCTCAAAGGAAGGCAGTCAAGTGGATTAAAGTATGTGAAGTTCATTTCCAGTTTTTATCATTGAGAAATATTCAAGCTCTTGATGTTGTGTCTCAACTGCAGACACTAATCTAGCAGGGGATACACAAATTTAGAAAGGAAAAACATCTACTTTGAAAGATCTTAATTGGTTTTCATCTGATGTCACATACTGCTACTAGGGATCATCACTGGAATGCATGTGCTGATTGTACACAGTCCCAGAACCTCTTTAAAAAATGTGTGAATCCTGCCACTTTCCAGGTGAACAAATACTAAAAAAGTTTTTCTATGCTTATGTTCCTATGCTGAGAAAAATACGTAAGAAGAATTTACCGTGGCTTGTTTCAGATCATAATAGACATTCTAATCATTCTATAACTAGTTTAAAAACAGACATATATTGACTAAATTTTATTATTAGATAATAAATTAAGCCACAGAGATATTTTCCAGTGACAGTGCCTCCCAGATCAAAGTAGCCTCATCACAGAGGATCTGTCTTTTGCACAGGGGATGTATAGGATTTCATGCCCTATGAAGCACATTTGGGAGTTGAAATTTCACAATAACTGTATGTAGGGATCAAAAACATCTTAAGTTCCAATAGGCTTGATGAGAACCAAATTGAGAACATAAGCCTGCCCTGACCTTTCTTTTCTAGCAACAAGCCCATTGTTAGTTAGTGGTCACCAGAACCAGAAATTCTGCACCTCCTCAAGTGATGTCTACCCAGGAAGATCCACTACCTGTTCTGCATGCTTCAAACTATGGAAACAATGACTCAACCAAGATCAAATTTATCCCAAGGCTAGAAAGAAGCCCCAGAAAACTATAGCAACAACTAACAGTAATAATGACATGAAAGTGCTCCAGCCCTGTGATTTAATATAATGATGGTTTCTTATTTCATACCTTTTTAATAATGTGTAAAACAAAATCTCTGTTAAAATAATATGATTTCTATGCTTATAATTTTCAAATTACTTTAGGGAGGAAAATAGATTTGAAGGTTCAGTTTCTGAAAATATGTACAATGATATGCAAGGTTAGTGACTGAACAAACACCAGTGTGCATCTTCTACCCTTGAGCTACAACTTAGGAGGAAGATTTCTTTATAACTTGAATTTGTTTATTAAATATTTAAGTATGTTGTCTAATACCATTATATTACATAGCTAAATGTCTCACCACTGAGAATCTTAATCAAAATGTCAACACATTCTTTCCAGTTTTGTTTCTTTACCAACAGCATGTATACAGAAATACTTCATGTTTTAAAAGTCAATAACACTTCTGAAGACATGTAGCTTATATAATGAAAGATTTTGGGTATCACATTTGTACCAAAAGGCATACATAAATTATTTCAGTGCTCCTTGTTTTATTCAGTGAACAAGAGAAATAAATACAATCATGTAGGAACTAGATGTTTCTTACTTTTTCAACATTGTTCCATTATTCTAGAAAATGTAGATAGACTCACACTCACATGCATGCACACAGATATAGTACAAGTTGACATGTACTTCAATCCTAATATGTTAAATCAGACTACAAGATTCTGGTTAAGTTTTATTTGATGATTCTTCCCTGGCACGTAAAAAAAAAATTGGATCCCCTAAGTTATTTTGTTATTACCTCTACTGTAAGCCAAGGTCACAGGATGGCTGTATTTTCATTAAACTTGACAGAAACAGGGCTGAAAGGATTGGGAAGGAGGGGTTGTACATGTCCTCACAGGGGATGATGCACTGACCATGTGAACTAGCACAGAAACCACAGAAACAACACTCAGTCTCACTGTGCAGAATTTGCTTTCTTCCTCACTGCTGCAGGTGCAACTTCAGAACAGAGTCTGGACACAGAGAATCGCATCTTCCCTTCACCAGATGATTGAGGAAAACACCATCCACAATGTGGGACTTTTCTCTTACAAAGCCCAATGTTTGTGGTCTTCAGAACACAGGCTAGTTGCCAATGTGTATGTCTCCCATTATTTCTCAGTAAGTGCCTTTTATTGAAGGCTCATGATTGTTTTTTCTTTCTTATTTGTTTACACTATGATACTAATGTCTAACTGAATTTCTGGAATTGTGCAGTAAGGATTTATTGGCCATCTTTTATGTACATTATTTGTGTGAAGGTTTGAGAACAGTAAGAGTATTCAAGGGGACTCACCCTATGTGTTAGAGGAGGCAGGGAGAATACTAGAGATGACCTATTCTCATGAGAATAATACAGAAACTACTCCAGGTGCTGGGAACAAAGGTATTGAGTACTCAGCCTTTAAAAAGACACCAAAATTCTCCCTTCCCAAGTATTATAAACAAGCAATTGGAAAGGATGAAAGATCCAGTTAACTAGGAGGAGGTCTAAATAATGTGTTCTATTGGCATTAACTCATACACTGTAGCTCTCTGTACAATGTCTGCACATAGCTATGCCCATAAACATTCAGTGAGAGATGGAAGAGGGACTTCTGTATTGTTTTTCACCCAAGGGAGCTATTAAGAGTCTAGGACTCCTAGGAGAAAGGAGTCATTTCTTTACTGATATAGCAATTTTTGAGTTGCACATGATCTAATGGACAGTTCTACAACCAGTAAGTCGCAAAAGCAGAAACAAGAACTAAAGAAAAATCATGAATGTGGGCTGTGGACTTGTTCAAATGAGAGACAGAGCTGATAAAAATGGAGAAATGAGTGTGACCATAATGTATTATACTACATGATATTCTCTAGAATCTTATTTATTTAAACTGGAAAACTTCTGTAACACAAAGGACACTGTTATCAGAACAAAATGACAGCCTACTGACTGGGAAAGGACCTTCACCAACCCTATATCTGACAAAGAGATAATATGTGGAATATATAAAGAACTCAAAAAGTTAAACAGCAACAAGTAATCCTATTAAAACTGGGGTATGGATGCATAGGTAGCCTTGTGGAAAAGTGGGAGGAAAGAGAAAAGGACCTGAAGGTTACAGGAGTGCCACAAGAAGACAAACAGAGACAACGAACCAAGGCCCAGGAGGGCTTGCTGAGACTAAATCATCAAGCAAGGACCATGCAGGAACTGGACCTAGACCCCCCTACAAAATGTAGCTGACAGACAGCTTAGGCTTCATGTGGGTCCTCAAGAAAGAGGAGCTGGGACTACATCTGACACAGAGTTTCCTGCCAGCTTTGAGATCACTTTCTCCTGGCAGGACTGCCTTGCCAGGTAGCAGGGAAAGAGGACACAGTGCTGATGTGACTTGAGGAGCTGGGGTAGATGGAAAGGGGGGATGCCCTTTTCTGAGGAATAATGGAGTTGGGAGAGACAGAGGTTTAGACTGGGAGGCGAGGTGAGATGGCACTACAAGCAGAATGTAACATGAATAAAAAAAAATAAATGCTATTTTTTTAAAAACCAAAAACAAGGAGTACAGAGCTAAATAGACATTTCTCAATAGAGGAATATCGAATGGCAGAGAAACACTTAAAGAAATGCTCAACATCCTTAGTCATCAGGGAAATTCAAATTAAAACACTCTAAGATTTCACCTTACATCCATCAGAATGCCTAAGATGAAAACCTCAAGAGACAATACATGCTGGAGAGGATGTGGAGAAAGGGGAAACCTCCTTCATTGCTGGTGGGAATGTCAACTTATACTACCACTTTGGAAATCAATCTGGTGTTTTTCAGACAATTAGAAATAGTGCTAACTCAAGATCCAGCTATACCACTTCTAGGAATATATCCAAAATATACTCAAGTATTCAAGAAGTACATTTGCTCAACCATGTTCATAGCAGCTTTATTCGTAATAGCCAGAATCTGGAAATCAACTGAGGAATGGATACAAAAACTGTGGTACATTTACACAATGGAATACTACTCAGCAATTAAAAACAGGGAAAACATGAAATTTGCAGGCAAATGGTGGGATCTAAAACAGATCATCCTAAGTGAGGTATCCTAAAAGCAGAAAGACACACATGGTATATACTCACTTTTAAGTGGATATTAGACATATAATATAGGATAAACATACTAAAATCTCTAAACCTAAGGATGTAAGAAAGAAGGAAGACACTGGGTAAGATGATTGATCCTCACTAAAAAAAGGCAAATGGGATGGTCATTTAAAGAAGGGAACAGGACAGGAGCCACCACAGAAGGCCCTGAAAGACTCTGTCCTGCAGGGTATCAAAGCAGATGCTAATTCTCACAGCCAAACTTTTTGCAGAGTGCAGGGAATCTTTTCAGAGAAGGAGGAGATGAAAGACCTTGAGGGGATAGGAACTCTGCAAAGATAACAAGGGAGCCGAAAAAAAAAAAAACTTGACACAGGGTTCTTTAATGAGACTGATACACCAACCAAGGACCATGCATGGCTATAACCTAGAACCCCTGCTCAGATGTAGCCCATTGCAGCTCAGACTCCAAGTGGGTTTCCTAGTAAGTGGAACAGGCTTAGCTGACATGAATTCAGTGGCTCTTTGATCACCTCCCCCTGAGGGGGAAGCAGTATTACTTGGCCACAGAGGAAGACAATTCAGCCAGTCCTGATGAGACCTGATAGGTTAGGGTCAGATGGAAGGGTAGGAGGACCTCCCCTATCAGTGGACTTGGGGAGGCACATGGGAGGTTAGAAGGGAGGGTGGATTGAGAGAGGACAAGGGAGAGTGCTATAGCTGGAATACAAAGTCAATTAAATGTAATAAATAAATAAAGAACCCTCCCTCCCAACATTCATTTCTAAAGCTAATCAAAGCTGCCCAATGTCAAGAAAATAATGGTCAAAAATTAAAAGGCATACTGCATCCAGGAGTATGACAAAATTCTCTCAGCTTTTATAGTTAAATAAAGTACCCGTGGTTATTGTCACACTGAAGTATCAGTTTGATGATTTTGCCTAGTTGATATTGATTACAAATATTCTTGTTTGTTTGATAGTCTGCACATTTTAGTCAAGAAAAAAACCAGCATATCAATGCATTAAAAAGAAACTTGTCATGTCAGGGCTGTAAGAATTTCCAGGCCCAATAAGACCAACTTGTAATATTTGCTCTGAAAAGGAGATTGCTGTTGATGCATTTTGAAAATTAAACTTACATGAGCCCGCATGTGATGCCTATTGTTTTCTGATTAAACCAAATTTCTTCATAATGTTTTGTTTCTAGTTTTTATATTGTTCTTATCTGGCCATTGTAGAGGTCAAAGCACAACTCGTGGGGTTCTATTCGCACCTTCCATTATGTGGGTTCCACAGATTGAATTTAGGTCATCAGGGTCAGGCACAACTACAGCTCTCCACCTTCTCTTTGCTGATGAAATAAGAAAGAGTAACAAAGTAGAAGAACCCAATATTCAAAACAGAGATTTACGGAATTATATAACACATTTTAAAAGTGCCTTTTTCTATCCCGGTTTTTGGTGGTGTTGTTGTTTGGTTGTTTGCTTGGTTGGTTTGGTTTAGGTTTTATCTTCCTTTTGCAATATTTTCTGGATAAACTGAATCCAACAATAGCTCCACAAGAAATGCCTGACTTGCTAACATTGCTAAACTTGCTAGATTACTAAATGATGGAAGTAATTTACCTGAATGCAGTATAATTTGGATGTATTTGCTGTCTCATTAAACTTTGAAATATCTTTAAAGCTGTGCAAGTTGGGACAAGCCTCCAAGTCCATTGTGCAGAAGGTAAAGGCAGGAGAAGCAGCACTGTGAGGTCAGCCATATTACCAGCTTTGCAGTGGGATGTTAATATAACAATTTTACAAGAAACTTTTGCTTGCTTTCTAGCGTCTTACAAAGTCCAGCACTTTAAAAGCAAGCTGCTGATAGATGTGTATCAGGAAAATTGTAACTTTTTCATTGCTATGACCAAAACAACAGGTGGAAAGGATTTATGGTAAGAGATATTTATTTAACCTTACAGTTACTGGTGATTTTGTTCTCTCAGGTACAGGGAAGCACGAGAGAGCTCATGGCAGTACAGTTGGCACCAGAACTGAAGGTAATCTACAGAGACATTTGGGTCACTCAATCTGACTATCAGAGTTCTGAAGCAATGAATCCCAAAGAAATGGAAATTTCCACAGGAATTTCATTCTGGAAGCAGAAAAAGGCACTAGTCAGGGGAAGAACTTGTCTCCCTAATAGAAACTGCACACATTACTAAGAACTTGTTAGACCACATTACAGGATGAAACTAATAAACATATAATAATTATATTCAGTGGTGGATGGAGCTAATCTTGCCTGTAACTATTTAGATGCACATATCCTTGGTCCTTTATTTAACCTTTGACATTACATCAAAACACAGATGATGAGATCTTTGTCCTTCTTTCCAATGTGATCACTTTGAATAAATCTTTTTGTGTTTTCCACTAGGAATATGGCTACTTTATTTGGTTTGTTGAAGATGGATGGCCAGACCTTTCTTGGGACACAGATTATGACCTTTAAGTCTAACAACAATAACAAAGCATGTGGAAGACAAGAAAGCACAGAGTGAGGCTGGAACCAGAGACTAAACTATAGCTACCAAAGTCCTGTCCCTAGTGGTTTATTTCTGCTAGGTGGACCTTACTTCCTAAAAGACTGACAACTTCCCAAAAGATTGTAACCATCTTGAGAGACCATTAAAATCCTGGGCCCTGGGGAAGACATTGCAGATTCAAAATATAACTAAAATGTGACTACAGTGTTAATGTGGAATGTAGAAGCTGAAATCTAGACCAGCAAAATGGAAGCAATAGCTTACTTGTTTCATTTTACATAAAAACCTGGATTTTGATGTTCCTGAGACAAACAAATTAAAAAAGCATATTTATTGAGAAATGAATGTCTGAAATAAATGCTGAATGCAATACAAGATCAGCTCATCACACACTGTGAGTAACAGTGTCTACTATTCTCTCATTACGAAAAAAGAGTTTTTGTTTGGAGAAATGTGTTTCTTCCTAGGGGTGTGTGTGTGTGTGTGTGTGTGTGTGTGTGTGTGTGTGTGTGTGTATGTTAAGCCACACAAAGAGTATTCTGGGTGCTCTGATTTATAGACCAAAGCACCAAACAAATAAAGGCAAGTGAAATGAAATTGTAAATGTTGGTTACAAGTTAGAGAGAGAGAGATTTGAGGAGTATTTTTAAAAGTGTACTTGAAGAAACATAAGACATAAGAAACATTGCATATAAATGCCATCTGCATATGTTTGGAAATCGAAAGCCCAGTTGAAAGACTCATATTCATACCAAGAAGAAATCTAATCATTAAAATCAACAACAACAGAAACGTCCTGTTGAATGAATCAGGAGGGAATGATGAAGAGTCTCAAAACCATAATCCTTTGCTCTAGACTAGTGATTCTACTCTTAACTCTCCCAAGGTGTACATATTTTGCCAGTTGAAGAAGTCAAGATGCTGGTTACAATTGTCAGCCAAATACTAAAAACCTCAGATCCTGCCATGTCTGAAAAACAGACATAAAATAGAATACTATCTAAAAAGAAATCTTTTGTGTGAGCTAGATGCAGTGATACATACTTAATTGTCAAGAGTTCAGAGGTGGAGACAAGAGAATCAAACACCATCCTGAGATCCTAAGAAAGACAGACAGAATGAGACTGGCTGATTTTCTTGTATACTTGTTCTGTGTATGGAAAACAAATTATTGTTTATGTGTATAGTGTGGATTACAATTCTCAAAAACTTCTGATAACAATTACAGTTAGTTTAACTAAAATTAGAGTGCTTTTCATTTAGTTACAGATGACATAAAATTTCAACATGTACTTTTTTTCAAATAGGATGTGAAAGTCATACTGTGTAACTATGTGAAAAATAATGGCTTCTTTAGCTATTCATCAGCTGGCATCATAATGACTTGTTCTTTTAAATGTTAATCTTTAGAATCCCTTTGAAGGGTGTTATGTTTGCTATTTTAGCATATGGCCTGGTCCTTTGAAATTTGTGTACTATCTATGAAATTGCAATGTAAGAGTACATTTTTTAAGCATCAAATATAATTAAGATTAAATATTCTAATTATTATGAACCTGCTCCTGTAGATAGAAAGCACAGTGACTTCCAAGTAGGTGATAATTTAGGGAATATTTGCATCTTTATCATTTATACCATTAAATCTGCCGACCGTAGTACAAGTTAAAATTGCTTTAGTGACCAACTATGAATGTTAAAGGGTAAATAAATAAATCAAAACCTGGCCTAAATGATAACTAACTGAGCAAAAGAAATAATTGGACTTCATTTTTATATTTAAATATTTTTTCATTTCTTAATAAGTGTGATGTACATACACTAAAAATTTTTACCACTGTTTACACATAACATTATTTAAAGATTTTAAAATAGTGCTTACTCATTTATGGACTTAAACTATGAAATCTGTATGACTTGGAAATAAAAATCCAGTACTTTGGTGCTTTCTTAGACAATTAGGAATAGTGATTCCTCAAGATCCATCTATATCACTCCTAGGCATATATCCAAAAGAGGCTCAAGTACACAATAAGGACATTTGCTCAACCATGTTTGTAGCAGCTTTATTTGTAATAGCCAGAAGCTGGAAACAACCCAGATGCCCCTCAACTGAGAAATGGATACAGAAATTGTGGGACATCTATACAATGGAATATTAGTAATAAAAAACAAGGATGTCATGAAATTTGCAGGTAAATGGTGGGAACTGGAAAGGATCATCCTGAGTGAGCTATCCCAGAAGCAGAAAGACACACATGGTATATACTCAGTCATATAGACATATAAAATAGGATAAACGTACTAAAATCTGTACACCTAAAGAAACTAATCAAGAGGGAGGACTCTGTCTAAAATGCTCAATCCCCAACCAGAAAAGCAAAGCACATGGACATCAGAAAAAGAAAACAGGAAACAACCTAGGAACCTGTCAGAGAGGGCCCCTGAAAGGCTCTGCCCTGCACAACATCAAAGCAGATGCTGAGAATTATGGCCAACACTTGGGCAGAGCACATAGAATCTAAGGAAAGATGTGGGAAATAGTAAGATAGGGAGAGGACAGAAGCTCCACAAGGAGAGCAACAGAATAAAAAATCTGAGGACAGGGTTCTTTCTCAAAACTGATACTCCAAACAAGTACTATGCATGGAGAAAAACTAGGACCCCTGCACAGATGTAGCCCATGGCAGTTCAGTATCCAAGTGGGTTTCAAAATAAGGGAACAGGGACTGCCTCTGACATGAACTGATTGGCCTGCACTTTGATCACCTCCCTCTTATGGGGGAGCAGCCTTACCAGGCCACAGAGGAAGACAATGCAACAACTCCTGATGAGATCTGATAGGAAGGAGAGGAAGACCTCCCCTATCACTGGACTTGGGGAGGGGTATGTTTGGAGAAAGGGGAAGGAAGGTGGGATTGGCAGGGGAGAAGGGAGGGGTTTATGGGGGGATACAAAGTGAATAAATTAATTAAAAAAAGAGTCAAAAAAAGAAAGATGAGGTGACAATGATACCATTACCAAGAACTAGATGATTTAAAATCTGAAAATGTTTGCATGTTAGTTTTAGTACTAAATAAAGTAATTGATTCATAATCAATGGAACAACATAATAAAATTTAATGTATAAATTCTTCTTTGTACAAAGTTTTATGTGGCATAAAAATATTTTCATATATATATTATATATTGAGTATAGTCACACTTAAGAATGCCATTATCACTTTTACTTGATAGAAAGTTTGCTTCTACATTCATATATAT
>JAQQSO010001724.1:0-14997 GCA_028658305.1 Pachyuromys duprasi
TTTGTGGTTCCTGATCTTTTCTCTAAGCTCTCCAGTTCCAGGTTCTTCTCCCTTTGTGTCTTCTTTATAGATTCTAATTCCGTTTTCATGCTTTGTACCATTTCCTTCAACTGATTGACTGTGTCTCCTATTTTGGTTGTTTCCTCTCTGTCTATCTTTGATTGTTCCTCTATGTGGGCAGTTAAATTCTTCTCCATTTCTTTGAGGGCCTTGTTTATTTCCTCTTTTGTCTCTCTTTTTGTTCCTCCAATATCTGCATAATCAAAGCTTTAACATAATTTTCCTGTGTCTCTGCTGAATTAAAATCTCCACTGCTTTTGGGTGTTTATGGTGGGGCCATGGTGTCCTGATTTTTGTTGGGTGAGTTCTTTTGCAGATTTCTGGGCATTTGTTTTTATATAATCAAGGAACGGTTTGTGCTTTAAGGCTGAACTTCAGTCTGGAACTGTCAATCTCTTGTGTCAGGAGTATTTTCAAGTATATCAGGGAGTTCCAGTGGTTTCTTAGTGTGTGTTGTGTCTCAGTTGAACTCTGTTGTGGGCTCTGTGTGCCCGGCTTCGTGCTCTGTGCTAGAAGCTGTGAGCACTGCAGGCTGGTCACACCTCTGGTCTGGAGGCTTATTCCTCAGTCTGTGCTAGAGGCTGAGTGTCCTGGTTTGAGATGTCAGCTGTGGGCTCTGCGTCCTGCCCTGGGCTTGCTGCTAAGGGCTTTCCCCTGGACTGGAGACTTGGTGCCCCCTTCTAGGCCAGGGGCTGTGCACCACAGTCTGAGATGATATTAGGGCCACACACAGTGGGTCTGGGTTGGTTGCAGGCCTTGCCGAGCAGTGTGCACCAGCTGTATGCAGGCCTGTCTGAAATGGTGCCTGAGGCCTTCTCTGTCTGGCCTGTGGACACACACACTGACCAAGGTGGTTGCTGCCGGACAGACCAAGCAGTATGTGCCTACAGTGTGCAGTCTGGGCAAAACTGTCCCCTGTCCCTTTCAGTATGAGGTGGTTCCTGAGGAGAAGATCTGTGTGTGCCTGTTGTACACCTGCAGGTTGAAGCATAACCCGGGTCCTTCCCAGACTGGCCCCCAGACTCACACAGGGACTGAGATTTTTTGCTGGTGGATCCAAGCAGTGTGCGCCCGCAGTGTGCAGGTCAGTCAAAAGAGTACTCGGGGCCTCCTCAGTCTGCTTTGGAATGTGTGTGATCCAGTCTAGTATGGCCGCTGCTGGCGCCCAGTGCAGCTGCTTGCTCAGATCTGAGTTGTGTGCCGCTGGTCACCAGGAGATTTTTAGGGAATAACTGGGTGTCCCTAGGATTTTCCCATTTGATTTTCTCACCGTAGGAGTTCTGCTCACCTGGCAATCACAAATGCTAGCGTTTTACGTCCCAGAGTTCAGTCTCCTGGTTGCTGCATTGTTTCTGCTGTCCTACTTCTCAGACACAGTGTCCTCTCATGGCAGCCATTTTGGATCTTCTAGTTCCATCCATTTACAGAGCATTTCAGAATGTCATTTTTTTAACAGCTGAGCAATACTCCCTTGTGCAAATGCACTGCTTTTTAAAAAATTCCATTCTTCAGTTGATATCTAGATTGTTTCAAGTTTCTGGCTACTAAGAAATAAATCTTCAATGGACATAGTTGAGCAAGTATCCTTATGGTAAGATGGAACATCCTTTGAGTAAAGAAGTGGGAGCGGTATAGCTGGTTCCTGAGGTAGATTGATTCCCGATATTTTTTAGAAACTGCTTTATTTTTTTCCAAAGTTGTTGGACAAACTTGCACTCCTACTAGCAATGTAAGAGTGTTCCCCTTGCTCCACATATGCTGGCCAGCATGAGCTATCACTTGTGTATTTGACCTTAGCCATTCTAACAGGTATAAGATCAAATTTCATTGTTGTTTTGCTTTGTATTTCCCCATTCCCTAAGGGTAGTGAAGGTTTAAGTATTTCTCAGCCATGAAAGACTCCTCTACTGAGAATTCTCTGTTTAGATTTGTAACCCATTTTTAAAATTTGATTATTTCACTGGTTGAAGTCTAGTATCTTGAGTTCTTTATACATTTGGGTATTATCCTTCTATTTTTTCTGATGCAGAGTTGGTGAAGATCTTTTCCCATTCTTTAGGGTACTGTCCTACTGCTCAGGCCCTTTGCCTTGCATTAGAATTTCAGGTGTTTTTTTTTTTGATGTTCTATTTATTATTTTTTATATTAGTGCCTGTGTTGTTGATTTTCTTCAGAAAGTTGTCTCCTGTGCGAATGAATTCAAGAGTATTGCTGGCATTCTCTTCTATCAGCAAGAGTCAAAACATTTTCAGTGTATTATTTGTCACTTAACAGGTGCTTGTACTCAAACTGATATTAAAGTTTATTTGAAGTTCATTAATGTAGAATATTGTTAAAGAATGAAGGACAAGAAAAACATCACTCCTGTGAAGTAGTTTCTCTTTGTTTGTTTTTCTGTTTTTAATTAATTAACTAATTAATTATTTTGTGAAGTATGTTTTTGTCTTTTTTATTTTATTTCAATTATTAGTTACATTTTATTAACTCTGTATCCCAGATGAATCCTGCTCCCTCATTCTCTCCCAATTCCACCCTTCCTCCCTTGTCTACTCCCTGCCCCTTTCCAAGTCCACTGATTGGGGAGGACCTCCTCTCCTTTCATCTGACCCTGATTTATCAGGTCTCTTCAGGACTGGCTGCAAAGTCCTCCTCTGTGGCCTAGGGAGTCTGCTTCTGCCTTGCAGGGTGAGGAGGTCAAAGAGCCCACCATTGAGTTCATGACAGAAATAGTCCCTATTACCCTTACTAGGGTACCCACTTGGATACTGAGCTAACATGGGTTACCGGTGAGCAGAGGTTCTAGCTTATATCCGTACATGGTCCTTGGTTGGAGAAACAGTCGAACCTGGACACAACCCAGATGTCCATCAACTGAGGAATGGATACAGAAATTGTGGTATTTTTCCACAATGGAATACTACTCAGCAATTAAAAACGAGGAAATCATGAAATTTGCAGGCAAATGGTGGGATCTAGGAAATATCATTCTGAATGAGGTATCCCAGAAGCAGAAAGACACACATGGTATATATTCACTTATTTAGATCTATAAGATAGGATAAACATACTGAAATCTATACACCTAAAGAAGACAAACAAAAAAGAGGACCCAGGCTTAGATGATCAATCTTCACTTAGAAAGACAAATGGGATGTAAGAGAAAACAAGTAACAGGACAGGGTCCTACCACAGAGGGCCTCTGAAAGACTCTACCTAGCAGTGTATCAAAGCAGATGCTGAGACTCATAACCAAGCCTTGGGCAGAGTGCAGGGAATCATAAGAAAGAAGAGGGAGTTAATATGATCTGGAGAGGACAGGGGCTCCACAAGGACCAAATACATGTGGGCTCAGGAGTGAAGTAGTTTCTTAAGAAGAGTTGTCCTCTTGCTCTCTGATGAACACTGTAAGAACATTAGGACTCATCTCGGCTGACTGAGACTCTTAACTACAATTGTTATCCACTGCCCTTTCCTTTCACACCCTTTTTAATTGTGACTTAAATCTGAGCCAGCAGTTTGGATCAGGTCCATTTAAAGTAAGATTCCTTTACACCCCCCCGCTTTTATCAGCCTCGGAGTAAGATTGGAATAGAATGTCTAATCATCAGATGGCTCAGGGTTTACCAGTCTGCCTCACCAGCTTGAGTCCTCGGAAAGTATGATTTTGAGGTAAAGGGGTGACTGGTTTGCCAGACAAACAGAGGGAAGCAAGTAATTTTACCCAGACATGTAGAAATGGTTTCTTCATAAAATGAACACACTGGAGGGGATTAGTGACTGTACTCTCCACAGTGACATTCCAGAATTCATTTTTTTAAGAAAGTTGTTTATTTCAGAATACAAGCTCCACATTTTGTACAAAATACAGACACTAGCACAACGCAGGAGGTTAAAAGAGCTGTTATGCTGTAATAGCGTAATTTGTTTCTTGGCCATTAAATGAGAATGCTGAGATTTTAATTCCACTATTTGGTTTCCAGCATCTACTATAATTAATTTTCTCTTATTTCGTTGCTATAGAATCAAATGGAAACTAATGATGTGGAACCCAGTGTTGTCAAGGCTGTGATGAGCTCCATCTACGAGGTAGGGAAGCGCCTCCATCTGACAACATGGCAGATGACTCCTCTTCTCTAGCAGTGCCTGGGTCCTATGCCTTTTGGCGATGTTCTGCTTGAATTAGACCACCTAGGGATTGCAGTGCTCAACTAAAGCTGCTTTAAATCTTTCCTTTGCTTGCAGCTGTGCTGCTTTGTCAATTCACAACTACTAGTATGCTTTAAATCTATGTCCTTTATCTGAATTATTAGGAATATTAATAAAGAACACATCAATGAATGGTTCAATGTTTCCTCCTACTATTACATTGACATGTAATGAAATGATTTTAAAATAATATAAACACGGATTTGTAGACATTATATATTTTAATTAATGAGAAGATTAGAAAATTATTTTGCATTTAAATTCTTTAATAAGATGCTAGTTAATTTCTCCCACAGACAAAAACAAATTTAAATGACCTAACTTATTTTAACTTATTACAGCAAATAGAAGATATTTTTTTAGGTGAAAAGGAGAGTAGTTCAGAAAGTGACTCTTTTCTCTAATATAGGGGAAATCATAGAAAAGAATACTGTGAATCGATGGAAGTCTTTTTCCAACACTACATATAGTAGATAGTAAACATGATATCAAAATACAAATTTATGAAGAAAAACTATCCAATAAGAAGAGAAAACGGATGTATGTCCCGAAAGGATATTTTTCAAGACCTTGAAACCTTAAAAATTAAGAACCCTATTAAAATCTCTTTGGAAATTATAACATCATTCTTAAAGATGACTGCATTGTTGAAGTGAGATTGCAAAAGTATATGAAATATGATTTATGGTTTGCTATGCTAACATGATGAAGAAGAGGGGGAAAAAAAAACCTGTTCTAATGCAACAGGAAAGTCTTGCCAAAAAGAAGAGAATGAGAAACTACCATTTTTAAAACAAGGACAGCAAGATAACTATGTAACCAAACACCAGATGAGAGACAGAAGAATAATATCAACCATATAAAGAAGTAAGGCTGCTTAGACAAGGGGTTTAGCATGTGTTGCTACAAGCAGTCAGAAAGATGTTGGACTTTATTCTAAACAAGATGGAAGAATTTGACAGCCTTTAAGTAGGCAAATTGCAAGGCCACATGCAAATCTTACTAAAATCATTCACTGAGTTCACAGAAATATTTGAAAGCAAATTGTCTTGCAGGCATTTTTGGGGGTTATGAAATCTGTGCAATATTATTCACAGATAAAGGTAAGGAGTTCCAGCAAAGCAATGTAGTGGCCTGAAAGGAAGGAATATACACTCGGATATACAGGATTCTTCTGTGCTTGTTCTCTTGGTAATAGTAGATAGGGAATTTTCTTATCTCAGATTCTTTGGAAAATACTGCCTGGGTAAGATTTATGTAGCTATTTCCTCAAGATTGAAACATTCCATTCTGCAGGGAAGACCTTTAAGACACAAAGCAATCAACTCAAAATAGCCTCAGGAAGTCCCTGAAACTGACCAGATTCTTGAGGCCTCTCTCTTCCAAAAGTAAAAAATAAAAACTACTGAGTCTCTGTCAGACAAGATAAGCTGCAAAGAAAATTCTCTGATCCTGAAAAAAAGTAAAAGCCAGCAGAGCTGCTTGGAAAACATGTAGACTAATTGAGCCACATGGAAATAACACTTTCAACCTACTGAGCTTCTTAACTGTGCTCCAGATTTCCAGGTTTGGTGAGCTGTCTAGTAACTGGCATGTGTTTTGGTGGTACACCTGTCTGTCAGCCATTTCCGCCCATGTGATAAAATCCTCATCCATATTTCTCTAAGTAACCCCAATAAAACTCATTATCTTACCAAACAGACTTTGATGGTGTTATGACTGATGCCTGAAACCCCCAAATATTTAATTAGTATCCTGGCTGTGGTCCCTTCCCTGTCTCCTCCAAATCCCACCTTCCCTCCTTCTTCTCCCCCTATGCCCCTCCCCTAGTCCACTGATAGGGGAGGTCTTCCTCCCCTTCTATTTGACCCTAACTTATCAGGTCTCATCAGGACTAGTTGCATTTTCTTCCTCTGTGGCTTGGCAAGGCTGCACCCTCCAGGGGGAAGTGATCAGAGAGTCTGTCACTGAGCTCATGCCAGAGAAATTCCCTGCTCCCCTTACTATGGACCCTTGTTGGAGACTGAACCTATGGGCTACCTCTGAACTTGGTTTTAGGTCCATTCCATGCATTCTCCTTGGTTTGGGTATCATTCTTTTCAGGGACTCCAGGACTAAGTTTTACGGCTCAGCTGGTCTCCTTTTGGAGCTCCTGTCCCCTCCAGGTTTTTCTGTCTCCCCCTTCTTTCATAACATTCCTTGCACTCTGCCCAAAGTTTGGCTGTGAGTCTCTGCTTGATTAGTAGAGTCTTAAAGAGGCTGTCTATGGTAGGCTCCTGTCCTGTTCCCTATACTCACTCATAAGTGGATACTATCCACATTATATATGATAAACATATTAAAATCTACACTCCTAAAGAAGCTAAACAAGGAAAAGCCTAGGGAAGATGCTCAATCCTTATTCAGAAGGACAAATGCAACAGAAATCAGGAACTTAGAAGACAAGAGGATCTTTATTCCCACGGTGAGCCAAACAATAGATTCTGCCAATCGAGCAGGTAAGCACCCCAAACCAGTATATTGGTGGCACTTTTGTTTCCATGGGAGCAACCCACTTTCGTCTAGGCCTAGCAAACAGACTTGGGACTCAGTATCCCTCTCGTGAGGCCCTCTGTCCTCACCTATCAAACACATTTGGGACCTAGGGTCCCTTGCAGTGATATAGAGCCCCCTGCCTGGGACAGCTCCCAGATCCCTGTGACCACATATTGCAAAGATGGTGAAATTGGTTCATTGTGTATCCCCACAAAAGTTATTCCTTAAGAGTCAGCAAAAATAGTCATGCAGAGTGTGATAATAGCTAGAGAATGGATCTTAACAGAGATAATTCATTTATAATGAGATAATGAATACAAATTTTTATAATAAACATATTGTCCTCATAGAAAGAAATCATAATAGCAAAATTGCCAATACTAATGAATGGACGATTATGAAAAAAGAACATGGGAGTAGGTATCCTTCTGGAGTGTGTATGAAAAGCCTGGTGCAGCTAATTTCTCCACCCTCACAGTGAATCCACCTGTCCACATCATAAGTTTGTGCTTTAGTACTCTAGGACCTAAGACCTTGGTTTCCTATTATTTGGACTACTTCAATTGTGGCACTTTATTGGAGTAATATCCAAATGACTCAGTTGTGACAGGAATTTCTCATCACAAATCTGTTCACTGTGAGATTTTGGGATTCTTTAGAGTATGAACTTTGCTAATAGAGGGTAACAAATGCTTAAATATTCAATAACATAGAAAGTGTTGCTAAGCACACACCCATGAACAATGACCATGGAGAAGAAAAATTGTCAGAAGGCACTAGGAGATATATATATATATAAATATATATATATATATATATGATTTTTAATCCTCATTATACACACACACACACACACACACACACACACACACACACACACACATATATATATATATATATATATATATATATATATATATATATATCAAGGAATTGTTTTTACAAGCCATTGACAAAGGTGATTACTAAGAAAATAGAATAAAAATAAAATTGAGGAATGTCCCAAAGGTCTGAAAGGTACAGAGCACATGAAAACATCTTCTTGAATACCTCAAATCTTACATCAAAAGCTAACAAAAAGTTCATATGAAGACTGAAATGCTAGCTACCGTAATTTGAAAACTGTATTACTAACATGTGCCATCCTATACCCAAAGCATATGTACTCCACGTATGCTTTCAATTTATGTCAGTCTATGAACTATTCGTTATTTTGGGGCTATGTGTATCAGTGGTAAAATAATTACCTCATATAAACGTCGTTTTATTTCCTCATATCAGGGGATAAGAGCCATCGTAAACTTAATGAATAAATGGCTTTGGATGAGCCCAGAGCATTTCTAACTATCCCTAGACCTAAGCCTGGAAGTTCCTAGCCTCCATAAAACCTAATTTTCTTCAAGGCTTCAGCTTCCAGCTTCCATCTGCTAACCTAGGCCTAGAATGTTTTTAGCCTCTGAGGCTTACTGCTCAAATAAGCTCATCTATTCTAGCTCTTTCTGAATTCTGGCTGGGTGGTTCAACTCACCTGTTCTGGTTCAAACTCTTATCCAAGATAACTGATTCAAACTGGCTTTTCTTAGCTTCTCATTGCATTGCTCTACTTGGAAAAACTGCCTCTGAACTGTACAAATTGAACTGCACAAACTCAACTGAACTCAATTGAACTGCACTGAATTATGTGCTCCCAAAATCTACTGTACTGGCTCCATAAACTTTCCGTTTTCTGTCTGTGCTGCTCTTATGTAGCTTTTCTTTTTTTGTCTGTTCTCATGAGAGTTGGGTGTATCCTATCTCTGATTCATTCTGCCAGATCTTTCTCTGATTCATCACTTTGTCTATTCCTCAATTAGATGTTATTGTTTGGGTTTAAAGGCATGTCTCTATTCTAGCCATAGGGACTGAGGAATCAAAGGTGTATATTCCAGCTAGAGGTATTAAAGGTATGTACTAAGGATGTGTCTACATTCCAGCTGAATTAGATAGACCTAGGTCTTTGGATGTGATTCCTTGCCAGGGTAGCCATGTTGCTGAATTTAAATTCTTTGCGGCCTATCATCAATAAAGCTTTAGATTCTATTCCAAGCACCATTAAAAAAATCAAAAATAAAAAAGGATAAAAAACAGTCAACATTAAAAATGAAGAAATCATGAAATTTGCAGACAAATGGTGGGAACTAGAAAATATTATCTTGAGTGAGGTAACCAGAAGCAGAAAGACACACATGGTATATACTCACTCATAAGTGGTTATTAAACATAAAATATAGGATAAACATACTAAAATCTATACTTCTAAAGAGGCTAAACAACAAGGAGGACCATAAGGATCAGGCTGAAACCACATTCAGGAAAGACATCAGAAGTAGGAGAAGACAGGAAGAACAGGACAGGATAGGAGCCTACCACAGAGGGCCTATGAAAGACCACACCCAGCAGGGTATCAAAGCAGATGCTGAGACTCATAGTCAAACTTTGGGCTGAGTGCCGGGAATCTTATGAAAGAGGGGGGAAATAGTAAGACCTGGAGGGGACAGGAGTTCCACAAAGAGAGCAAGAGAAGCAAAAAATGTGGGCCCAGGGTTCTTTTCTGAGACTGAAACTCCATACAGTAGCCATTCATGGAGATAACCTAGAACCCCTGCACAGATGTAACCCATAGCAGATCAGTGTCCAAGTGGGTTCCCTTGTAATGGGAACAGGGACTGTCTCTGTCCTGAACTCAGTGCCTGGCTCTTGGATCACCTCCCCCCTGAGGGAGGAGCAGCCAGCCCACAAAGGAAAACAATGCAGCTAATACTGATGAGAACTGATAGGCTAGGGCCAGAAGGAAGGAGAGGAGGACCTCCCCTATCAATGGACTTGGAGAGGGGAATGGGAGGAGATGAGGGAGGGAGGGTAAGATCGGGAGGGGACAAGGGAGGGAGCTACAGCTGGGCTACAAAGTGAATAAACTGTAATTAATAAAAAATAAATAAATTTTAAAAAGTTCAGTGACTTAATTTTGACTGTACAACAAATCCATTATAAAAATAATGTGTTTCCTTAGAAATAGATAATAGTATATCTAACTAAAATCCTGTGAACTGACATTGTAGTCTGAAATATAATATTTTTAATTTAGATCTTGAAGTACTAACCCTCACTAACTCTGAATGTAAATGTATTTTCAGGTGTGGTCTTTAGAAGTAGTAAAGTTAAAACAGTGCAGAGGGTAGACTATAACCTCATATGACTGGATGCTTCCTTCACAGAAGGGAATGCTTATAGAAGGAAGCCCACAAGAAGAGAAAGGAAAAAACAATTATCCACCTACAGCCAAGGACAGGCCACTGAGCCAACAATCATTGTAAATACTTGAACTTGGATATATAGATTAACTTGGATTAATATTATTAGATAATCAATTTTTGTTGTTTAAAGCACACAATCTATGGTAGTATGAATATGCTAACACAGGCATCTAACATGTACTTGTTTATTGTGGTAGTTGGAACAGTGTAACACAGACACCCAGCCTTTGGAAGTATTTTTTATGACAGTTTGAACAGCCGAACACAGATGGAAAAAGCATCTCTGAGAGCAACATGAACTCTGGCTTCTGTGCTGGACATTCACATTTTTACAGAAGCACCTACTCACTGGATTTTCATTTAACATTAGCAGAATACTTTAAAAACTAAGAAGAGAAAAATGAAGAATTAAAATTCACATGGAAACACATATATTTGAAACTCAAAAAATAAAATAAAATAAAAAAATCAAACCCTGAACTAAATGAGTCCATGGTGAGACACCCAAGTAACTAATATAAGTGAGTGTGTTTACTGTCGTATTTTGAATAAAACTGTTCTCCATAGGCACAAGTGGTTGGATGCTTAGTCATTAGGGGGTGGCACTACTTGGGAGGGATTAGGAGGTGTGACCTTCTTGAAGTTGGGGTAGCTTGTTTGACAAAGTGTGTCACTGAGGATAAACTTTGAGGTTTCAAAAACAGAAGCCAGGCACAGTGGCTCTTTTCCTTCTGCCTGCAGAACTAGACATAAAATTTCCAGCTACCTCTCTGGCAACATGTCTTCCTATATGTTGTTGTGCTCCCCACCATTATGAAAAGGGTCTAAACCTCTGAAACTTAAAGAAAGGCTGTTTGGTTTTTTTTTTCTTTATAAGAGTTGCTGTGGCCATGGTGTCTCCTCAGAACAATACAACACTAAGGTATTTCCTAACAAATTATTTGTTATCTGATCACTGAGAAAACTAAATATTGAGCTATTCTTTATGATACCAAAAGAAGTATAAAGACTAAATACCTTTCTGGTAAACCACAAATGGTTAAATGAACTCATTTAAAGAAAGCATGGAGGGAATTTTCTACCTAAATGATAAATTGTCAGTGTCAGATAGCATGTGTGAGACAATAAGCAGAGGATTTAACAATAATAAAAGAGGCTGGAGAGGTGGCTTAGTGGTAAGAACACTTACTGCTCTGGTGGAAGCCCTGGGTTTGGTTCCTAGAACCCACATTATGAGTCAAAGCTATATGTAACTACAGTTCTAAGGAAATCCAACACTACCTTCTGGTATCTTCAGGCTGCTGCATAATGTATAAAAAGTCATCACCCACATATACATACACATAAAAATAATAAACAAATATATAAGCCTTTTTGTTTTAAATAGCAAGGGAGGAAACAATGAAGCCTCGTGCTCCCCAATGAGAAGGCATATCAGAGCAACTGTACACCTGATCACGTGATCCTGAGCCAGACAAGCCAGCATGCTCTATGATTATATAGATCCAGTAATTCACCAATTTTTACTGTTTCCAAAATTTATGATAAGTAACATTCTAGGTGTCCTCTTTATGCAGTTTTAACTCAAAGAAACTCTTGACAGTGAGGATTGTTTTACTAAATTTTATGTCACCTAACAATTTTCTCAACATCTTCTATCAAATAGGGATGTATAAACATCTGTAATTGTGTAAGTAATGATGTCATTCATGGCCTTATGAATGGTTTAAGAGCTTAGTAGCAGGGGAAAACCTTTGGGGCAAGAGCGCAGCTTCAGGCTCAGATATTTTCGCCTGTGCCCCAGCTGCCTGGCCTACTTGGGCAACAAACATTGACAACAGAGACAGTGAATCGAGAAGAAGTGAGTTGGGCAAGGGACTGAAGGCCGTTGTCCTCTACCCCAAGGAGGCCTCTGAAGCACTAGAGCAGCTCGAAGCTAAGAGATCTTTCTGCCTGCTCCCCAGCAGCCTGGCCCACCTCAGTCAGAAACAGCCAGCCCCACAGAGGCGGTGAACTGCATGGAGCTGAGCTAGGTGTGAGACCCCACTGCCATTGCCCACCATCTTGAGGAATCATGTGCAGCACTGGAGTGGCTTTAGGCACGGAGATCTGTCTGCCTGCCCCACAGCTGGCTGGCCTGCCTGGTCACAAAGAGTGTGCCAGCAGAGACAGAGAACTCAACAGAGTGCTCTGTCTTCCTTCGCTGCGTCTGACTCTCCAGCACCCATTCTCAAGCCCTTGGACTTCTCATTTTCCTGTAGACTACTCCAGACTCCCCAGACAGATGGACTCAGTCTGCAATAAAAGTTCCAGAAACAAATCGTCAAGGCTATGGACAGCTAGACGGCCAGAGGCTCGAGTAAGAATACAATCAACAAAAAAAGCAAAAATAAATTAAAAAAAATAGTAACAATATTAGATCACAACTGCTAGGTGCTGAATCTTTGCTCATCACCACCAAAATATCTGACTACAAGAAAGCCACTGTGACTTTTTATTTATAAAAGATGACCTTGGTTATATCAAGGAGTGTATCAGTGGAGAGGACAGATACATAGGATTTAAAACTTCAATATTTGGCACACAGTACTTATTCAAAATTGTTGTTACAATGTTATGACTAAGTATCAGTGTCAACTTCAGAGGACTGCATTTTATTTCTAAAATTTGCCATTTTCAATTATTTGGCAGGAGAAATCATTGGATCCCTGATTAAATTTAAAAATCATGTGCAAGTAGTAAGCTAAAATATGATGTAATAGACATAACTTACTTTTACAATTGGAAAAAAATAAAGTGAGTCTTCTAAAGCAATATTGTATGAAAAGACAAAATTGTTGCTTTGAGGGGAAAATTAAACATCCCACACTGAATAAAGATTATATCAGACTTTTTGAGGATAATTTTGGAAGTGAGCAATATTTTTCTTTTTTCTTTTTTACAATTTTTCATTATATATCCTGATTGAAGCCCTTGCCTCAACTCTTCCCCTACCTCCCTACCTCCCTACCGCCCTCTTTTCCCCATCACCTTCCTTTAGCCCACTGAAAGAGCGAGGTCACCTCCTCTGCCATTTTCCTACAGCTTATCAAGTCTCATCAGGATTGCCTGGATCCTCCTCCTCTGTGGCTTGCCAAGGCCACATAGCCAGGGGAAAGTGATCAAAGAGTAGGCAATAAAGTTCATGACAGAGGCAACCTCTGCTCCTCTTGCTCAGGGATCCATATAAACAAACAAACAATTGACGGAAGTAAATAAATCCCTTACAGAAAAACAACCGACCAAACAAAGAAAGTACAAACAGTTGGAGGAAACAAATAAAAATGTTTAATATCTAAAAATAGAAATAAAAACAATGGAGGACCTCCCCAATCAGTGGACTTGGTAGGGGGCAGGGAGGAGATATGGGAGGGAGGGTGGGATTGGGAGGAAATGAGAGAGCGGCTACAGCTGGGATACAAAGTTAATAAACTCTAATATTAAAAAAATTTCATTAAAAAATAACTAAAAATGCTAGGTGATATAGTCAAAGGAAAAAAAAGAAATAAAAACAATGAAGAAAGTACCAAAAGTAATGTCTGGAAATGGAAAACATAGGTAAGCAAATAGGAACTATAGACTCATGTATCACCAACCAAATTCAAGAGACTGAAAAATTTCATGTGTTGAAGACAAAATAAAACAAAAAATGTTAAATCAGTTAAAGTAAGCATTGAATCTAACACAAAACATCCAGGAAATCTAGGACACTATGAAAAGTTCAAAGCTAAGAATAATAGAAATAAAACAATAAGAATCCAAGCTCAAAGGCCCAGAAAATATGCTTAACACAATAATACAAGGCTTTTATTTAACCAAAAGAAGTAAATGTTTATAAGGTAAAAGAAACTTAAAGAATACCAAATAGATTGAACCAGGAGAGAAAGTTCCCTCACCACATAATAATCAAAACAACAAAAATAGAAGACAAAGAAAGAACCTTAAAGGCTACAAGGAAAAAAAATATAAAGGGAGACATATTAAAATTACACCCTACTTCTTAATGAAATCTCTAAAAGCCAGAATGTGACTGGACAGATGTGCTTCAGAGACCAGCCCAAGCTGCTATATCCATCAAAAATTTCAATCACCATAGATAGAAAAAAAGAAGACATTCCATTAGAAAGCCAAATTTAGCCAATATTGATGTACAAATCCAGCTCTACAGGAAGTGTTAGGGAAAAAAATCAACCAACCAACCAAAAAAACAAACAAAAGACCCTCCAACCTATGGAGATTAACTACACCTATGAAACAACAAGAAATAAATAATCTCACACCACCAAAGCCAAAAAAGAGCAGATAAATACACACACACATACATGTGCATGTATTCGCACACTCACTACCATTGAAAACGACACCAAAAAATATCAGGAATGAACAATCATTGGTCATTGATATTTCAATATTAATGGATTCAATTCTCTAATAAAAAAAAACACATACTAGCAGAATAGATGCAAAACAGGATCTATCCTTCTGCTACGTACAAGAAATATACCTCAACATCAAAGACAGACATTACTTCAGAATAAAGAGCTCAGAAAAGATTTTTCAAGCCAATGAAACTAGGAAGCAAGCTGGTGTAGTCATTTTATTATCTGACAAAATAGATTTAAAATCAAAATTAATCAAGTTGATGGAGAAGGACACTACATACGTATCAAAGGAAAATTCCTCCAAGATGATATTTTAATTCTTTTTTTATTTTTCTTTTTTCATATTTATTTATTTTTATATTAGTTACAGTTTATTAACTTTGTATCCCTGGTGTATCCTGCTCCCTCATTCCCTCCCCATCCCGCCCTCCCTCCCTCATCTCCTCCTTGCCCCTTTCCAAGTCCACTGATAGGGGAGGACC
>JAQQSO010001725.1:0-14995 GCA_028658305.1 Pachyuromys duprasi
AATAACATAAAGTACCTTGGGGTAACTCTAACCAAGCAAGTGAAAGACCTACATGAAAAAAAAAAACTTCAAGTCTCTGAAGAAAGAAATTGAACAAGATATTAGAAGGTGGAAAGACCTCCCGTGCTCATGGATTGGTAGGATTAACATAGTGAAAATGACCGCATTGCTAAAAGCAATCTACAGATTCAATGCAATTCCCATCAAAATACCTTCACAATTCTTCACAGACCTTGAAAGAAAAATACTCAACTTCATATGGAGAAACAAAAAACCCAGAATCTCCAAAACAATCCTCTACAACAGATCATCTGGAGGTATCTCCATCCCTGACCTCAAGCTGTACTACAGAGCAATAGTAATAAAAACTGTATGGTAATGGCATAAAAACAGAATAGTGGATCAATCGAACCTAATAGAAGACCCAGAAATGAACCCACACACCTATGGAAACTTGATTTTTGACAAAGAAGCCAAATCCATCCAATGGAAAAAAGACAGCATCTTCAACAAATGGTGCTGGTCCAACTCGATATCTGTATGCAGAAAAATGAAAATAGATCCATATTTATCACCTTGCACAAAGGATTTTTCTCTTAATAGATGTACATACCACATACAAAAAATATGCGTTAGAGTTTCTCTATCTTGATATTTTTGTGCTACTGTCGTGTACTTAAATAATGAAATGAGCTTTAATAAAGCTGTACTTCAATGTTTCTTTGCAAAACTGCTACACCTTTTAAATATTATTAAAGTTATATGTTATACTTACATAATAATTAACATAATATAAACTATAAAAACGTACCGGCCCTGACTTTGCATACATTACTTAATTGCATATATTATTTGCATTAATTTTTGTTTAGATGAGGAAGTTAATTATATTCTCAGGAGCATAGCCTGGTTAGCACTCTGGACCTGGAGTTAATGTTCCAGGTGTGAGTACTAGTTTAAGCATTCTTTAACCTGCCCAAGCTGTTTAGTGTCTGTGACCTTCAGGTCAGAAAAGCCTCTATCCGCAATAAAATATTATGCCCTTCTTGCATTGAAGGAGATTTTCTTTTTAAAATAATTTCCATTTCTAAACAGCAGCTTGGTATAGTCATTTCACATTTTAATGCTCTTCAGTGTATATATTTCAAATGTAAAGCATTTGTCATTGTACCAGCCATATAACATGAGTCAGGTGCAAAGGCATGCTGCCTCCTTCCTTCCCTTCCACCTTCCTTCCTTCCCTTCTTCCCTCCTTCCTTTCTCTTTCCTTCCCTCCTTTCTTCCCCCCTTTCTACTTCCTTCCATCTTCCTTCCCTCCTTCCTCCTTCCTCCTTCCTTCCTTTTCTTTTCCTTTCTTTTCTTTTCATTTCACTTTCTTTCTTGTTTCCTTTCTTCCTTCCTTTCCTCCCTCCCTCCCTCCCTCCCTCCCTCCCTCCCTCTCTCCCTTCTTCCTTCCTTCCTTCCTCGCTTGCTTTCCCACTTTCTTTTTAAAGACAGGGTTTTCTGTGTAGCCATAGCTGTCCTGGAACTTGCCCTGTAGACCAGGCTGGCCTCTACCTCATAGAGATCTGAATACCTCTGCTGCTCAAGTACTGGGATTAAAGGCCTGCGTTATCATGCGTGGTGGAAATGCCAGTAGAACAAAAAGGACTTATGAGTTATGTTTCTTTTGTTTTCATTATTCTTATTCTCTTATTTTCACAGTGTGGCTTTATAAGATAATCCTAGATCTTTCTTTTTGACTTTTCATTACCTTCCTACTGCCTCTCTATTGAAAATAATTGTAAAATTAATCATTTCTTCATAACAGGCTATTCTTGTACGCTTGTCTTGGGCATTGTTTGTTGAGAATGAATCTCTCAATGATAAAGTCTGTGTTACTGATTCCTCTTACAGTTCTGTGTAAATTATAGAGAAAAATCTAGTTGTCAATTCCAGTGAACTGTTCTAGTACTTAAATTTTTATGCTATAGATTCATGTAGTATTTACCAAACATCTGTGTGATAAACATTTTGAAATGTTTGCATTTTGCTTTATAAATTTATTCCTTTCAAAATGTCATCTTATTTAAAGGAGTTGTGGTGTTTTATGCTAGGTAAGTTTCCAAATTATTTTATCTCATTTAAGTACAGATATAATTTTATTTATCTTTTAAAAAATTTAAATGAGGATTTTAAAATAAACAATTTAGTTTGCATAATAAATATAGAAATGCTGTTGTTGCTAACAGTTAATGATTTCCGGGATTCTTTCCTTTTTAAATAAGTGGTAGATTTGGAATCAAGAAATATTTGAGCAAACAAGGAGATGAGAACAGGTGTTAGGTAGAATGAGAAGAAATACAACTTCTAATGTTTATAATATCTTCAAGGTTTTCTGCGAAATTGACTGTTTAGCCTGTTGCGGTCTGTTAAGGTTGCAGAGACTGGAGACTGAGCAGGGTCCAGTTCTGAGGTGTCCAAGGACCATCACTACTTCATGAGAGAGTAACAGAGTGGCCAGAACTGGAAAGAACCAAAGCTGGATGGATCTAAAGTGGAAGGACTACCCAGATGTGGCTAAGAGCTGAGCTACTAACTTGAAACTCCATCCCACAGTTCTGTCCAGTCAGCACTGATGTGACCAGATGTATGTTTGATGCTCTGAAAGCAGCAGAAAGGACAGATTCGACCAAGCACAGAGATCCTTGAGGCAGTGGTTCTCATTCTTCCTAGAGCTGGGACCCTTTAACACAGTTTTGTTGCTACTTGATAACTATAATTTTGCTACTGTTATGAATTGTAACATAAACATCTGATATACAGGATATCTCATATGTGCCCCAATGGGCGTCATGGACCAGAGCTTGGGAAATGTTGCCTTGAGGAATTTGGATGATTTAGAAGAAACTGCTTAATGGTTCAAGAAATAACCATGGTGCTTTATCTGCCATTGCAGCTCAGGGTTAGTGGAATGGGGCAGATAATGAATCACACAGTGTTTAAGTGTGGCAGGTGCATACCTTTCGAACTAGCATTGGGGAGTGGAGATAGGCAGATCTCTGTGAGTTTGAGGCCAACCTCATCTACATAGAGTTCCAGGCTGGCCAGGGCTACATAGTAAGACCCCCAATATCAAAAAACAAAACAAGTAAATAAACAAAAAGGAAAGAAATAGTTATGGAAAGAAGGAAATGAAGATTGGTGTTATAGTAAATGGGAGAGAGGTACATCTTTCAATTTCATGTTCCATGAAACTGAGAACTGATAGGAAGGCAGAAAACATTCAAGAAGGATTTTTTTGTTTTAAAGGCTGGGTGCTCAGGCGAAAATCCTAGTATTTTTGTTGCAGTATACTTAAGATCTCACATAATGGCAAGATTACGTATCTATTTCTTCATTATTATATGAATTTTAATACTTTTAAAAAATCTTACATACATATCTTAATATGTACTACATATAGTTTATACATGTATTATTTACATATAAACATATTATTTTTTAATATGTCAATGCTTTTACCAGGTCTTATATGTCTGAATTATGCTTTTTGAACTATTTCTTTTGCAATATTTTATAGCCTGAAAACTAAAATGGAAAAAAATTAGCCAACTAAACAAAAACTGAAAGCAACCATGGACTTTGGATTGATTCTCCAGCAGAAACAGGAAAATGTTAAGAATATTACTGAACCTAAGTGTTCCTACCTAAGGACAAGAATGTGAAGTGAGCTAAGACTCTGAACAGCTTTTGTTAAATGTGTGGGAAGGTGTTGGAGTCAGTGCAAAGGGTTGTTGTATGCAAACATGCTTAGACTGGAATGATGTTTGCAATAATTTCATGTATGATCCCTTTGAAAAGCAGAACATAATTCAGTTTTCCAGTTTTTCAGTTTTATAGGAATCTGAAGCTGACTTATTTTTGAATCACAGCTGAGGTGGAACCCAGCAAGTTTTATTACCCCATCCCTCTACATCCTTGCTGCAGATCTCTTCTTTGTGAATGGCAGCAACTGACACAAACAGATCATTGTCATACATGTGTTGCTGAGTCCTCTGAACAAAGTACTGAGCGAGCACTGAAGAGCACCCATGGCTGCCTTACTCAGTGTGTGTATAGTTCCTAGCACTGTGAAGCACTGCAGTCCAATATTGGTCTTGTGTTTCTTGCTCTTCCCATTTGGAAGAGACAGAATTTGCACTCCATTTGTAACTCTCAGACTCCCAGCCCCCATCAAATGTTACCTGCTGATGCATAGTATTAATATAATAATATCAACATTAGTCATAACAGACACTTATTAATGGGTAAAGAATGGAGTCGCCGTTCACTTTAATCCTCACAGCATCGGAGGAGAGAGGTGAGTGTCATAAACACAGTTATCTCCAGCTCAACAGTAGGCCTCGCACTCAGTCTCAACACATAAGACACATGAGTAACGTTAATGCTTGTCCTTTTTGAGCAATTAAAACCTATACCATTAGAAGAAATGGGATCTTAAAAATAATTTAATAGAAAATTTCCATTCTACAAATCCTCAAACTGAAGCCCTTTGTCTGAAATTGCCTTTTTTATGTGGGGAGTTGGCAGGTCATCCCTGTCTGGTGTGTGAGCGTCTTAGGCTCTGCAGACTGTGTGAGCTCTTGCTGCAGGCCAGGGCAGCCCCACAGTGTGCAGTGCTGCTTCCATTTGGAATACCCTTCAAAGGCTCGTGTGTCAAAGGTTAGCAACTTATCATGGAATTGTTGGGATCAGTTGCAAGAAGTTAGGCTACTGGTGTGTGCTTGTGTCCTGCCTGTCCTAAGACCCAGAAGGATAAAGTCAGTTGCTTGTGTACTAAGTTTTCTAATCCCACACGACAGAAGCCTCTCTTCTCTACAAGTAAAGTCCTTGTGTTGGTTTTTTACTCACAGTTGATGGAAAAGTAATGACAACTATTGGTAGTACAAGGTGAGGGTGTAGCTGCTATATTCAGTGACGTCATTCAGGAACTTTTGGGATTGGTTCATAGGAGTTTGGAAAAGTTTGAAGTCATAAGCTGAAGAAAGTTTAGAATTTGTGGGAAAGTTCAACCAATGCCAGCCCTAAGACCCACTCCATGGAAGAAAGCCAACCCTTATCAATATTAACAATACTCTAATATGCTTGTAGACAGTTGACCTCTTAGAGGTTCTGCTCAGCAATAATTTGGAATGGATACTAAGAATTGTTAGACCTCTGAGGCAGAACCCCAAATGATCGGAAAATTCGAACTTGATGCACAAGCAAGAGGTTTTATTCAGATACCAGAGCACTCTGGGACCCCGCTACCTGTTCCTGTTGAAGGAACAGTGCGGAGTGCCCAGCAACGAAATTACAGAGTTAATAAAGGCAAAAACCACAAAATAGGAGGGGGTCTAGGGGTAAAAGATCTTTTTCACAGGGCAGTCTATGATTGTTTATCACCGGGAAGCAGGAGGGGGTCTAGGGGTAAAAGACCTTTCTCATAATCAATCTATGATTGATTGTCACCAGGTGCAGCCTGGAGGGAACGGTTAGAAATTGTTTAGGCTTTCTTATCCATAACTACAGAAGGGTGTCTCTTAGAAACATTTTGTATCAGATCCGGGTTCGATAATAATTACATCTCACAAGCTTTAGTTCCCATGGCTGGTTCCCATGGTTGGTCCTCATAGTTGGTTCCCATGGTTAGTTCCTTTTGTTAGGGCCAAGTATCGGTTCCTTTTGTTAGGGCCAAGTTAAAAATTTTCCATCCTTACAAAAATATAAGCTATAAGGCAACTAAGAGAAACATAGGTTACAAAGTTAGTCTGAATCTTTCAGAATCACAGCAAAACATTGTGAGAAGCATAGGGAGTCCACTGGAAAGGAGGGGGAAGGATAAATGGCCCTAGAGGTGACCAAAGCTCCACAAGAAGACCATCAGAGCCAATCAACCAGGGCCCAGAGTAGTCTACAGAGTCTGAAGTACCAGCCAAGGACAATGCATGGTCTGGAACTAGGTCCTCTACTTATAAGTGGCCGATGGGCATGTCAGGCTTCATGTTGGCCCACTAGTTAGGGGAATGGGGGATATCTCTGACATGGACTATGTTACCTGTTTTTTGATCACTTCCCCCAGATGGGACTTCCCTACTAGACCACAGGGGAGGAAGCTCAACTCAGTCCTCTTGTGAATAGAGGAGCTGGGGTGTCTGGGTAGGGGAGCCCCCTGTTCTAAGGAATAGGGGAGGGGGATGTGAGAGAGAGGGTGGGACTGGGAAGAGAGAAGGGAGAAGCCTATGACCGAGATGTAAATTTAACTACTTATTTTTTTTAAATGAAAAAAAAAATGAGCAGAGTTTAGTGGCAATTCCCATGAGGGTCAAAACGTGGCAGCAGTGAGTGCCCAAAAGGCTGTGCTCACAAAGTATCAGAAGGGAAGATGGAGTCGATGGGAATTAAACTGGAGATCAGTCTTGTTACATAGCAACAAGGGATTTGAACGTATTCCTGCCTTTGCCCTTGTGCCCTGGGACTGTGTGCAGCTGAGTTTTAAACGGATGGTGTTTTGTAGCTTACTTGATTTTGGCATAAAGGTTGTAACAGAAGTGATACCTACAGTCATGCAAGGGATGTGCAATATAAAAATGTGAATTGTAGCATCAAAAACTCAAACTGGGGGATGCTTACACTTTGAATTCTTCCTTGTGATTTAAGTTGCCATTACCTGTTATGCTTGTGTACTCTTCATGGTTAGTAATCACAAATCAAAAACTTAAAACTTTAGATTTATTATTTATTTTACTTGTATGAGTGTTTTGCATATATATATATATATATACCATATTTGTGCTTGGTGTCCATGGACATCAAGAGCAGGCCCTGGATTTCCTGAAGTTACAGATGGTTGTGGGCATGATAAGGTTGCTGGAAACCCAACCTAGAGGTTCTACAAGAACGAAAAGTGCTCTTAACCACCACACTATCTCTTCATCCCCAAGATTTTTTTCTAAAGTGTATAAGTGTTTTGTCCGAATTCAAGTCTGTATACCACATGTGTGCCTGGTGCTCTTGGAGGCCCAAAGCAAAATCTTTGATAGGTATACAAGAAATAAAACCCAAATAATGAAAATAACTGTCAGAGACACCTCTCAGTCAGAAAGCAAGACAGCCAGAAGAACAAAGGACCTACTCACTATAAAGCAGACTGTGGAGGGCACACTCCTGCCACGGAAATCTGCAGACTGACTGTAGTCCCACACTTGCTTCTCCATCTCCAGATCCAGTCCAGTCTCCATCGCTGCCACAGAAAACTTGCTGCAGTTTTTCTTCCCACAGTCACATTCTGAGCTTTGCCACAACACCTGCCTTACCTGCCGCCCCATACCCATGTCCTATGGATCCCACAGAACTTCCCTTTCTACTCCCCTCCCATTTCTCTATTGTCAACCCCAAAAGGCACCCCCTGCTAACCAAGGGGCCACTCCTGCCAGGGCAATAAGTTGATCTGCTGACACCAGATCCGTGCTTCTCCTTTTGCTCCTCCAGACCCAGTTCTCCCAGTCTAGTCTCCATCTCGTAGCAGGAAACCTGCTGCAGTCTCGCTTTCCTCTGTGACCCTATCGCCAATGGATCACGAAGATCTTCTCTCACAACCTTCCTTCCTCAAATCATCCCATTATTCCAGCCTCCAACACCAGCAAGGGTGAACACACAGGCTAGCTGAGCAGGCCGGAGGAAAAACAGGCAATCTCACAGAAGACCTTCACCAATCCGTTCTCTCCTCCAACCCCAACCACCCCCATCTCTGTAACAGAATCCTTGTTGCAGCCTTCCTTCCCTTGCTGCCCACATCTCCTGAGGATCCCACAGAACTTTCCCAGCCTACATCCCCCTCCCACCTTATTGCTTTATTTTTGCCCCAACTCCTGCAAGTATTCTGCTATCTGCAGACACCACTGCCTGGGGAGCAGATTCCCCTGTCTGTAGATCTTCCCCTCTCCTGTTCCCCTGAATCCAATCCTCAGTGCTTTAGCATACCCTCGGGTGACCTTTCTTCCACTGTGCCCACACCCTCCCTTTCCAAGGAGATTAAATAAGACTGTGGTGGAACACTGTTCTCCCCCCAACCCCTGTGCACCCCTTCAGACCACGAGGCTGTCATCAGTTCTCAGTGTCAGCTCCCCAAAACGCAGAAACGCATTTTCCCTGGTAATCCCGGGGGCCCCAACTTTCAGGTCCACAGAAAATTTCCTACCAGAAAACATACAACCATCACACTCTGAAAATCCAGAGAGTATACCAAAACCTATGAGCAAAATGCCCATCTAACAAGGATAAATCCAGAAATGAGCACTTAGACCTCTAATCACCCCAATCCCAGAGGTCTAGGCACCAGTGTAAAAGCACAATAAAAATAGCCATGTACTATGTCTCCACTAGAACCCAGCTGTCCTCCCACAGCAGGTCCTGACTATCCCCACACAGCAAAGCACAAGGAAAGAAAATCTTAAATCTGCCTGTATGAAGAAAAATTAAAGAGGAAGTAAATAAATATCTTAAAGAAATTCAGGCACACAAAAATGTATTATAAAAATATATGACTAAGAAGCCACAAATACACACTGGAAAGAGAACAGCATCTTCAACAACTGGTGCTGATCAAACTGGATATCTGCACGTAAAAGAAATTGAATATGTCCTTATCTATCACTTGTACAAAACTCAAGTTCAAATGGATCAAGTACCTGAACATAAAAGCAGATAGACTGAACTTGATAGAAGAGAAAATGGGGAATAGCCTTGAATGCCTTGGCACAGGAGACAACATCGTAAACAGAACACTAATAACGCAGGCACCAATATTAATAAAATATTAATTAAAAGGACCTCATGAAACTGAAAATCTTCTGTAAGGAAAAAGACACTGTCATTTGGGCAAAAGAGCAGCTTACAGAATGGGAAATGATTTTTATCAACTCTGTATCTGATAGAGGACTAATATCCAAAATATATTTAAAAAAACTAAAGAAACTGGATATCAAAAACCAAATAATCCAGTTTAAAATATTGTACAGAACAAAACAAAGAATTCTTAATGGGGAAACTCAAATATCTGAGAAACACTTAAATAAATTTTCAACATCCTTAGTCATCAGGGAAATGCAAATCAAAACTACCCTGAGATTACATTTTAGACCCACCAGAATGGCTAAGATCAAAACCACAAATGACAACGCATACTGGGGAGACTATGGAATAAGGGGAGCACTTGTGTATTGCTGGTGGGGGTGCAAACTTGTGCAGCCACTTTGGAAATAAAGTGGGGAATCGATCTACCTCAAGACCCAGATATACCACTCTTAGGCATATGCCCAAAGGACACTTCACCGTCAGCCATGTTCATTGCTGTTCAATTCCTAATACCCAGAAACTGGAAACAACCTAGAAGTCCCTCAACAGCGGGATGGATAAAGAAAATGTGGTACATTTACAGTATGAAATCTCACTCTGCTCTTAATAAAAATGACACCATGAAATTTGTAGGCAAATGGATGGAACTAGGAAAAAAAGTCATCCTAAGTGATGTAACCCAGATGAAGAAAGATAAATAAGACATGTAGTCATGTAAGTGTCGGATTAGCCATTAAATGGTGATAACCAACCTAAACTCCCCAGACCCACAGGTGGTAGGCGTAGAGGAAGAGGTGGGGGAGGCACAGTGATACCTGTGTCTCCCTGGGAGAGGGGATTAGAATAAATTTTATGTGTGGATTGGGGCTGAGGGGGACATGAATGAGAGAACTGACTGCAGATGTGAAGGGTTCATAGAGTTGAAGAAGGCAGTGTGGGGAGAGATAGCTTGAATTGAGGGGCATCTGAGAGAGAGAGAAAGGAACACAATGGCAACAGTAACAGCCTGTTCAGCATCACCGTGAATGAGATATTTGTCAACGAACACGGCATCAATCATAATGAAGGAGGCAGTTCAGCAAAATTATGTACTTGTAAATACATTTGTATTCTGCATTTCAACACTGAAGTTTGTAAAGTAAGGATGAACTGATCTGAAAGAAAAAAGGAAGTGTAGTACAGTATTAGGGATTTTAATACCTTCTGCAGGTCAAGCAGTGGATGGGTCACCTAGAAATATCATGTGGAAACTCTAGTTATAATAATCCTGTTATGTTTTTTGAAATACAGTTCAATAAATTGAAATATTTTCATTAATAGATTTCATGTAATTCTTAAATAGTTGAAGTGAGTTAAAAGTTTTTGAAGATTTCTTCAGATCCTAGAGATAAACTCTGCTTTGATCTGCTTAGCAACTGGCCACTTCTGCCAGATGTTAGATATATCCCATGAATTCTTAAAAAGTCATGTTTTGGCTGTGCAAAGCCTAATTTACCCAGTTTACTTTTTTGTACACATGTGGGTCATTTTATAGCATCTATTGTGTCAAACTCACTGGCCTCAATCTGTTTCCTTCTAAGTCATTTATTTGATAATTACCAGTATTTTTTTCTTGACCACCCTTCTTACACTTTTGTTGGCTTTTAGCAATGTGTTATTTGGATACATTAGAGCTCCAAAAATTAAGTTTTTTGTTAGTCAAATAAAAAGTCTTTTTCCTCTCATACCACAAATTTTGACTTCTTTCTCTGGCCTTCCTGGAAACAGGAACAATGGAGTTAAGAGTGGCAAATTGGAGTTTTATTATACTTAATATTTAGTTCTGCTCCTTTAACGAACATACCTGTCCTTAGCAATGAATGAAAATCACATTTTTAATTATTAAAAATTAATAGGATTTCCTCTTGGACAGTGATGTATTAGCAGGTCACTTGAGAAATCTAAAGCATGTGTGGGATTGACTACAGGAGGCAGGAGTTGAAGATGGGCTTGCACAAACAGTGGGAGCCAGAGCTCTCGCCACCCATGGAGCTGTCCAAGGTTAAATACGTAAGCCATTTGCTAGTTCACTCATTAATTATGGGTGACATGGTAGCCAGCAGACTTTTATGGTGTGTATGTGATCCTGGTGCACACATGTATTTAAAAGTTTAATTTACTTTGGATCACACAGCGGTGGTCTTTCAAACAAGGTGGTTTAGGATCAAGGTGTACCCTCTCTGGCAGCATTACTGAGGAGAGGATTTTATACCATGTAGTCACCACCTGGCTTTAAGGTCTGTCCATGAAGCAGGGTGGTGTTGGTGCATGCTTGGGCTGGTGGGCATTTTGGGCTTTTTTCCAACTGGACCTGAGCTGAGAAGGAAAGTCAGCTGAGTGCTTTCTCTGCCTCTCTGAGCTAGCAGGTTTTCATTCCAGCATCTGGCTCCTGAATCTTCCTTGGTAAAATAAAATGGTTGAGATTTTCTTTTTTTTTTAAATTATTTAATTTTTTATAAATTACAATTTATTCATTTGTATCCCAGCTGTAGTACCTTCTCTCATCCCCTAATAATCCTCCCTTCCTCCCTCCCTCATCTCCTCCCATGCCCCTCTCCAGTTCACTGATAAGGGAGGTCCTCCTCCCTTTACCTCTGACCCTAGCCTATCTGGTCTCATTAGGACTGGTCCTCTGTGGCCTTTGATCACCTCCCACCATCAGGGGGAGGTGATCAAAGAGCCAGCCACTGCATTTGTCAGAGACAGTCCCTGTTCCCCTTACTAGGAAACCCACTTGGACACTGAGCTGCCATGGGCTGTATCTGTGCAGGGGTTCTAGGTTATCTTCATGCATGGTCCTTGGTTGGAGCATCAGTCTCAGAAAAGACCCCTGAGCCCAGGTTTCTTGGTTCTTTTGCTCTCCTTGTGGAGCTTCTGACCCTTCCAGGTCTTTCTATCTCCCCCTTCTTTCATAAGATTCCGTGCACTCTGCCCAAAGTTTGGTTCTGACTCTCAACATCTACTTTGATACCCTGCTGGGTAGAGTATTTTAAAGGCCCTCTGTGGTAGGCTTCTGTCCCATTCCCTGTTTTCTCCCTCTTCCAAGGTTCATCCTGCTTGCCTTTCTGAGAGAGGATTGAACATCTTACCCAGGATCCTCCTTGATTAGCTTCTTTAGGTGTACAGATTTTAGCATGTTTATCCTATATTATATGTCTAATATCCACTTATAAGTGAATATATACCATGTATGTCTTTCTGGTTCTGGGATAGCTCATTCAGGATGATCTTTTCTAGTTCACAGCACTTGCCTACAAATTTCATGATTTCCTTGTTTTTAATTGCTGAGTAGTATTCCATTGTGTAAATGTACCACAATTTTTGTATCTATTCCTCCGTTGAGGGACATCTGGGTTGTTTCCAGATTCTGGCTATTACAAATAAAGCTGTGATGAACATGGTTGAGCACATGTCCTTGTTGGATATATGCCTAGGAATGGTATAGCTGGAACTTGAAGTAGCACTGTTCCTGATTGTCTGAGAAAGTGCCAGATTGATTTCCAAAGTGGTTGTACAAGTTTACATTCCACCAGCAATGGAGGAGGGTTCCTCTTTCTCCACATCCTCTCCTCCGTGCGTTGTCACTGGAGTTTTTTGATCTTAGCCATACTGATGGGTGTAAGGTGAAATCTCAGTGTCATGTTGATTTGCATGTGCCTGATGAACATTTCTTTAAATGTTTCTCTGCCATTTGATATTTCTCTATTGAGAATTCTCTGTTAAGCTCTGTACTCTATTTTTTAATTGGAGTACTTGATTTGTTGCTGTTTCACTTCTTGAGATTTTCATTTTTTAAGGTCAATCAGATCTAGGACAGCTAAAGCTACACAGAGAATCCCTGTCTCTAAAAAAACAAAAACAAAAACAAACAAAAGTTCTGTCCATGACTGCAATTTTTGCAATATCTGTAGTCTGGTAAATTAGCTTGCTTCTTGTTTGTAAACCCATAACCAGAAATTCCGGTTCACTTAAATATTGAAAATGCACAGGAAGGAGACTTTGTAGATGTGGTTTGATCAATGATATAAAAGAGCTTCTTCAGTCATTCACCTTTAAGATAGGTGGTGAGCCATATTTTACAGGACTTCTGAATGGAACCAGTATCTCCTGGTATACCCAGAGGGCTTTGAGGGCCTGGGCACCAAACATTGGTATACAAGCTAGAGGACACTGGCGGAGAGTCTAGCATTTATAGTACATTTACATTCCTGGCCATGTTGCAGCTCATTAGATCGGAGTTATTCTTAACACAAGCAGCATTGCTTCATAAAATAGCTGAGCTTTCTACCTTTATGAGTTGCCAGGGAAGTGGAAGCAGGAGAGGAAGGGTCGAAGTTTCCGTAGTCATATTCTCTCACCCCTTACTCATCAGCTGGTTAGCTCATTTGAAAGCCTTTCTGCTTATAATTTTCTTGAAAAAAATACTTTGTTTCTTTTAGAGTATTTGTGTAATGTTATTTTAAAGTTATTTCTTTGGCATATAATTGTACTTATGCCATTTTAGATTCCAAGAAGAAATAGCTATACATACGTATTTTCAATTAGCTGTGTTTAATAAAAATGTTCTAAAATATTGTTATTGGATATCTACTGAACTATTAAAATCAATGTATAAGTCTCTTTAAATTGAACATTATAGGACCTGGAACATAAGTCAAAGATTGTATGCATTATAGCCGTGTGTGAGAACCTAGGCTTAATCTACAGCAATAAAAAAATAACATCATATAAATATTTTTCCTTGGAAAAGCAAAGTTCAATGTTAGGATGGAAAAGCTATTTCCTGTATACTATAGAAGAAACATGATAAAATACTTTGCTATGAACTATATGTCAGTGAGCAGGGCAGAAGGGCAATGTCCATACAGGAACATGAAAGTAGGGTACAGTTTAAAGTGCTCTTGGCTAACAAGCATATATGTAAGGGAAATTTACACCTCTGAAAAAATCTTTTTAAATCAGGTATTTCCTAAGAACACACACGGGTAGTAGTGTTCTTTCCATCATTTAGGCCAGTGCTTCTCCACCTTCTTAGTGTTGCAACCCTGTACTGCAGTTTCTCGTGTGAGAATAACCCCATGAACTTATTCTGTTGATACTTTGTAACTGTAATTTTGCTACTGTTAGGAATATGTAAGTATTTGTGTTTCCTGATGGTATTAGGGGATCTTATGAAAGAGTTGTTCAACCCCAAAGGGGTGGTGAACCAAAGGTTGAGAACTGCTAAATCAGGTTGTTTTCTGTAAGAGTAATAATGTGTTATGTTTCCACTTAACAAACTTTCTGGGAAAAACTGTAATAATTTAGAGAATAAGGAAGGATCACTCTGAGATCCTTTCAATTTTTATTAAATTGTTTTATTTTAATTTATTGATTTTCTAACATAATATTTTTTGATTATTTGAGAATTTTACACAATGCACTCTAATCACACTCAGCTTTCATCCCTCCCAGGCCCACCCTTCTAGCCTTTCACCCTACCCAAAAAATTCAAGTCCGATTTGTGATACCCATTTACTCATTGGAGCAAGGTCAAACTCCCAGTGGTCAGCCCTTAAAGAAAACTAAGCCCTTCCTCACTAAATTAGCATATTTTCTAGAATACTGACATTGCTTAAAAAATTCCATAGGAAAAAAGTCTCTGGGCTTATAATAGACATAGATATTTATTAGAGATGTACGATGCTGTAAAGTACTGTGCATATTTCCTTTCCTTAATTTTATTAGCTTTTTTTTATAGGCTAAGAAATAATGAACCTTGCTATACATCATGAGTTAAACTTAATTACTGGAATCATGTTTTTTATTAAAATGTTTTTATTTTTATATCAATCACAGGTTAGGTACTTTGATTCCCGGGCATAGTCCCCTTCCACACTCCCTCCCACCCTTCCCCTCCCTCCCTCATCTCCTCCCCGAACATAGTTGAGCAAATGTCCTTGTTGTGTACTTGAGCATTTTTTGGATATATGCCTAAGAGTGGTATAGCTGGGTCTTGAAGAATCACTATTCCTAATTGTCTAATTGTCTAAGAAAGCAACAAATTGATTTCCAGAATGGTTGTACAAGTTTGCATTCC
>JAQQSO010001726.1:0-14994 GCA_028658305.1 Pachyuromys duprasi
AAAAAAAATAAAAATAAAATAAAAAAATAAATAAAATCAGCTCACAACCTTGGATGTAATATATAGGGCCAGGACTCAAAGCCAGCTTCCTACTTACAATGAATTCCATACAAATACACATGTGGTTCAACTCATGGTGTGGATTATGGTGTCTAGGGGTCTCATGGTAGTTACTGACATGTAAAAAGACCAGCTAACAACAGAAACAAGAGCAAGAACTTGAACTCAACAAGAGCTTAATTATTATGCCTCAGATTCTACACTCAATATTTGTCACTAATATCTTATCTTATGTCTAGATGAATCTTGTGGACACAATGTGGACTCACATGTACTTCCACATGCTCCATAATGCCTAGCCTCAGTTAACATTCTCCTCCAACAGTTCACTGTGATGTGAAACTGTGTGGTCCCAGGGGGACACTCAGAAGATCTCAAACATACCAAAACAGATGATTCTCATACTGTTTGCCCTATTACAAAAGACAGTTTTTAAGTTGGCACTCTAAATCCATTATTCCTATCTTTAAATATAATTCTGGCAGAGAATTTCCTGAGGCTGTCTTCTAAGTAGAAGAAATTATTGGATTCCTCTGTTTAAAAGTGATGTACTTATTCTAGATGAACATGCACTCTCTTTAATTAATTTAATCTATTTTCTAATTTAGACTTAATGTGCGGTATTGTTTGGAATGGACTGAGTCTGAAAAATATATATTAGGATCAAAAACCCTCTGAGCCCTAACCCACAATATTTATCACAACCACACTTCCAAGCTGGAAGTTTGAAGTTCACAAAATCCTCACCTTCTATGTAGGTTTAAGGGTCTCATAGACACCTGGTGTGTTGAAGTAGCAGCAAGCCCTTTAACTAGAAATCTCATCTGGAATGATCTTTCATATGAATCTTATGATTGAACTAGTGAAGACAAATTCCAGGAACACGTAGCTTTAAAATATGCATCTTTTGGTGCTGGAGAGATGGCTTCATCGTTGACAACCCTAGCTATTCTTCCAGAAGACCCAGGATCAACTCCCAGCACCCACATGGTGGCTTATACCTGTATGTAGCTTCAGATCAAGGGCCTCTGACACCCCAGCACAGACATACATGCAGGCAAAACACCAATACCCACAAAATAAAAATAGCTTAAAAATAAAGGTATCTGTTTCTACTGTGATTTTGCTGGTGACTCACCTTCAAGCTTGCCAGTGGTGCTGATGACCATTTTACACAAATCTCTTTCCTCCTATGGAGATTTAGCCTTAAAATATCAGTTTTTATTACAGATAGCACTGGAGAACTATCAATATTACATATTACAGTAAGGTAGCTACTCCAAAGGAGCATCTTCTTGCCCTTTCTTTTTCTCTTTAGACCTTTTAATGGAAATTTACCTAAGGTGTGTCTTTCACAGGTAATCAGTCTCTATGAATTCCAGTGGGAGAAGGGGATAGTAAAACTAATATTGAAACACAGTACAAAACTAATCATCAATCTCACCTAGCTAAGTAGCACAACTGTTATTGGAGTTATCAACCATCTTTTGGCTGGAGATGGAACCCATGCCTGACACTGTTAATTAGGCTAAGAACGAGCTCATGGATATATGTTGAAACTATTACAATTATTCTACTAAATTAACACTAATTTTAAAAATCCAAACAAATTTCTATACCCATACATCTGTATTTCACTTAAACCTCATCAGAGAAGCGTCTGATTTCAGTAGATAATAATTAACAAAGAGACCCGCAACTGGACAACACACATAGAGTTTGGAGTACTCAGCATTAAACATTTGTCTTTACTACACCTGTCTCTTAAATACTCAGAAATGTATGCAGGAAAGGAGGTTTCTACAGATTGTAAGAGCCAAAGGCAGTGTACAACTTCAAAGAAATGATATTTTCTAGACACAGCAGGGCTGGTGCACACATGGACTCACAGAGACTGTGACAGAATGCACATGACATTCAAGTTCCAGCCAGACAAAATGGCAGTACAGAGGAAAGGAAATGGGCACAGATTCCTATCCTAAACAAGAAGCTATTAGTAACTGATACCTGCTATAAAACAGAAAATCCATTTTCTTCAATGGAATGTCACTAGGTATGGTAGTTACATATTAAGAAATAGATGGCCAACACAATTAAGTTCTTTGTGTGTTTTTTGTTCCTTTTATTGTGGTTGTGGTTGTTGTTGTTATTGTGTGCGTGTTGTCGTTTTGGTTGGTTTTGGGGGGTTAATTTGGTTTGGGTTTGGATTTTCCTTTAAGAGAAATAAATGTGAAGTAGATGAATCAAGAGGAGGGGAAACTGGAAGGAACTAAGTGTGAAGAATATGGCCAAAATATTTTTAGAGAAAAATTTTAGAAAATATAATAAAGTATTAATTAAAACATACAAATGAAAGAAAAATTAATGACTTGAAGAGGCATGATCATACACAGGACTTTTGGAAATGAGCTTGAGGACAGTTTTGTGTGTAGAGAATACTCTGAGGGAAGACACCTTTGAAGGAGAGGCTTCAAGAACTTTACTAGAAGTGAGCGGGAAAACTGGTTCAGACCAGACGTCCTTGGTAGATCAGGAGAAAATCTAGAGTTTCACAGGGCATATAAAACTTGCCACACATGAGGCTTTTGCACTTTCTGGTTTCTTAGATGTCCTAGCTCCAAAAATCCTTGAGAGCTGGAACATCTGGGCTCTCTGAAGCTGAGGCTATTTATTGGAGGCTTACTGGTGGACACTTGCTGCTGGAAGTTGTTGCAGGTGGTTTTTCCTTCTGATCCAGCTCCTGGAATAATGACTCATAAGAGCCATTAAATATTATACAAATACCTAGGCCATATAGCTAATCTCTTCTCTGGCAAGCTCATAACTTAAAATAGCCCATTATACTAATCCACATTCTGCCTCATGGCTGGTTATCTGAACTCAGGTACAATGTGTCCATTCTCCTCATATCTTGCTGGCTGTAATCTATTTTCATGGCTCTATCCCAGAATCCCTTCTGCCTGCCAGTTGTTCCACCTATTTCCTGCCCAGCCATAGTTTGTTTGTTTCTTTTTTTAATTGACAGGTATTGCATCTATACACAAGAGATTCCTTTTCTAGGTATCCGTTTTGGTAGCTGAGGGAAAAGGTTCTTATTCTGTGCAAGAGTGATTCTGCCTGACATCATTTTGCTTTTGACTTTGTTTCCAACGTCAGTCTTCAATAGGTTTATCTTAATAGATTGAAAAACCACAAACATTATCTTCTAACTTTTATAAAGATTCTATCCTCTGAAGACACTATGCAAAGTTGGCAGACATGCAAATATGGTGTGTTGTGCATTGCGAGAATGATCTCTACCTTCACACCCCGTGAATACAGGGACTCATGTTTGGCTCAGTGCTGTACTCTGTTTAAAATTTGTCTGTATTTTTAAAAAGCCTGAGTTCTCGTTTTTCACTGGGGTCTGGAAGTTTTAATGTTGGTCATGAGGTTTAGGTGTATATCTATGTAATCCTTCTGTTTCTGCCACCTGATACAGCTGTATCTTTCTGGAGTAGTCCGGTTGCCAAGACGCTTCCGTTCCCAAACAATGCTAATGTGTGCTGCTCCACAGCCAAATTGACACTGAACAGAAACTTTGAGAGTCTCTGAGATAAGTTCAAACACCCATATAATTTAGCTAGTTAGGTCGAAGCGCATGCAATTAGATGTTCCTAAAGTGAAATTAGACAACCAAGTCAAAATAAAGTGGGAGGATTTTTCCTCCTTTTTTGTTATAGCTGTTGTCTTGGTGTGTGTGTGTGTGTGTGTGTGTGTGTGTGTGTGTGCGTGTGTGTGTTTCATAGTGGTGAGGTGAACAAGTTTTTGGCTGATTAATTTCTCTCATTATTTCCTATCTTTATTTTTTTTCCTGGACTGTTGGTAAAAGAAGCAGAAATTTAACAGATAACTAAGACTAGAGCCGTACAAATTCAGCCCTCTATTTAATAAATCAGTAAAATAAGGTTCTATAAGATCATTATTCATGGTCACAGAGTTGTCATTAACAACTTGTGAATTATAAAATATGCTATCTTAAATTTGAATAATGTCTTTTTCAATATGAGATATTGAAATTTCCCTGTCACAACTCTGATACACCTAACAGTGAGTCTTGGATTGGAAGTACCCTAGTTCATACTTAATTTCACAATATCTTAGACATTTTGTAATGAATCAGATTTCTCCCAAACTGAGTTTGTAAGTTTATGGGGAGACTCCCCAAACTGCAGATTCTGTAATTCACTCCACTGAACTAGAGCAGTCCCTTGCTGTACCTGGACGTTTTCATTACAGCAAATTTGTTTCTGGATTCTGCCTACTTCTCTGCATGAGCAGCGATCAAAAGAGGACATTAGATTATAAGAGTATCAGAGAACCAGCATGCAACTATATTTGCATACCTAGGAACTTCAAATTTAACATCCTCAGAGATGAGACTCTTCATGAAATTTAACAGAGAAAAATCTTTAAATTTTCTTTCATGAAAAAATATATGAGTGAATATCTGTTAGTTAGAAAACAAAGCCAAAGCCAAGACTAAAATACGGTTAAATATTATTACTGTTTGGGGTTTATTTAAAAATACCCAGGTCAATAAAGCACAATACTAAATAGAGTTTACAAATGATCACAGAGTTTTGGGTCACCAATAAAAGTCAGAGTAAACTTTGCCTATAGCACCTCAAATCACCACAACCTTCAGATATTGATGTATAGTTCTCCTGATGATTAAAATTTGGGTTTCACCTATGTCTTTCAGTTTGAATCCTGAAAATTTTCAAAAAAGAAAGAAAACTAATTTCTGCTTGTCAACAGCCCTATGAAATAAGAAAGAATTGGGTCAAAATGATAAATGAGTCAGAATGCTTATTTCATGTACCTGTGTGTAGTCTCCCTAAGACTTTTAGAAATATAACCTTAATAAATAAATTTTGGCCAGTATATTTAGAATAGAATAAGGTTATTTTCTGAAGTAGGCTGAAACAAATCATTGCTGTAGCCCATGCCTGTGGCCATGGTCATTGATTCAAACATGGATTCACAGCCAACTTTGAGCCTCTGGCATGCAACAGATTAATCAAATAGCTAAGCACTCTTTTTCTTGTCCTAGTGGTGAGAGAATGTAAAGCTGCCTTTAGGTGAAGCATGTTTCAGAAGACCAATAAGAAAGAGCAGAGATACGAAAAAAGTGCTGATGTTGTAGTTAGAATCATCAATCATCTAGTTCAAGTCATAGCCCTGCCTTGTATGATGGCTTACAATCCAAAACTGCATTTAGTTCTATACATTTTGAGTACTTGTCCTTCATTGATAGCATGAGAAATAAAGGACATTAAATTATCAATTACTTTCAAGTCCTTTTAATGACCTGAGCTGCTCTCCTTGGTATACCACAAAATATGCTGGCTTGTTTTGAACTTGACTCTCTCTGCATGGAGAATCTCAGTCAGAATTTTACTTCTTTAAAATTAAACATGTTTGTTCTCTTTCCAAAGAAGCTTAATAGGGGCTGTGGAGATGGCTCTGTCAGTGAAATATTTGCTGTGCAAGCACAAGGACTGGAGTTCAGAGCCCCAGCATTTGCATAAAAGTCGTGCAGGTTGGGCGCTGAGTGGGTAACTTCATTGCTATAGAGCAGACACAGGCAGATTCCTGCTGCTCAGGGGTTAGTCCACCCAGCCAAATTGATGACCTCCAAGTCTACTGAAAGTTTCTGTCTCAAAAATAAGGTGGAAAGGAACTGAGGAAGTGACCTAGGTTTGGTCTACATACACATGTACACATGTGTACACAAGCCTGGATGTTCTTGTGCACATACCACATGAGCGATCATATCCATACACGAGGAGGTTAATGTTTGCTTTCTATTAAAACAGGTTTAATACTTAAATATTATGAACTAAATGAATCAAAAGTTCTTACAGATGATGTTCCAGGTTCTCTTTCATCAGACTTCAGCTTGATGGCCATCATTTCTTTTAATGTATGATATCATTTGGCCAAACGAAGCAGGTAGGCACTACTGGAATCTAGATTTTATTGATCTGGCCAGACTTTTGTTCTCCAATCTATCAAAATGTTATCCTTAAACTCCACAATTGAATGTCACCTACTCTGTCAAATTTTTTCTCACCACTCTTCCGTTAGAGAACTCTACCCATTCTCTGTTTCAGTACAACAGCCTGTTTGCCATTCATATTCTAGAACATTCTTTATGGACATCTCTTTCTTTAAGTTGGGAAAATTTTCTTCTATGATTTTCTTGAAAATATTTTCTGGACCTTGGAACCTGGAATCTTCTTTTTCATCAATATCTATTATTCTTAGATTTTGCCTTTTCATGGCGTCCTTGATTTCTTGGATGTTTTGTGTTTGAGACTTTTCCAATTTTACTTTTTCCTTGAGAGAAGTATCAATTTCTGCAAGTTTATCTTCACCACCAGATATTCTCTCTTCCATATCTTGTATTCTATTGGTGGTGTTTACCTTTGTGGTTCCTGATCTTTTCTCTAAGTTCTCCAGCTCCAGGGTTTTCTCTGTGTTTTCTTTATTGATTCTAATTCTGTTTTCATGCCTTGCACCATTTCCTTCATCTATTTGAATGTGAATTCTTGTCTCTCTAGGATGGACTCTATTTTTTTGTTATTTCCTCTCTATCTGCCACTAATTGTGTCTCTACTTGTGCCTCTATTGGTTTGGCTATAGTTGTCTGTATTTCTTTGAGAGATTTGTTCATTTTCTCTTTATTTGCCTCCATTTGTGTGGCTATTTCTTTGAGGGATTTGTTTGTTTCCTCTTTATGTGCCTCCAATAACTGGATAATCATAGTTTTAAAATCATTTTCCTGTTTCTGATGAATTGGAGTATCCATTGATTTTGGGGGTTGCTGGTGAAGCCATGATGTCTTGGTTTTTGTTGGATGTGTTCTTATGCCAACCTCTGGCCATTTGCTTATCTGTAACCTTCACTGTTTGTTCCTGGAGTCTGTAGTTCAGACTGGGACTGTCTTTCTCTGGAGTCTGGAGTATTCTTCAGGAAGATGAGAGAAGTCCACTGGCTTGAAAGTATGTGTTGGTGTTTCAGCTGTACCTAAGGGAGGAAGATCCTCAGGTGCAGAAGGACAAATGCGGGTGAGAGTGTGCATGTTCATGGAAGTGTGCCTTGAAGGACAGAGTGCTAGGGAATGTAGATGCCTGGAGTGTGGGGAAGAGGCATGGTGCAGGCACAGAAGGGGTTGCAGACTCTGGCGGTATTCCTGAGCACATTTCGCTTATTCAGATTCCCTGAATACCTCATTCAGCTACTCTAGACCGTTCTTAACATTGTACAACCATTATACTTTCCCTTACAGTGCACGTTTTAATTAAGGATGAACTGATCATCCCATTACCCCCTTAATTAAACTGCGTGCTCCATGAAGGTTGACTTTTATCTGTATGGTAGTTCCAAGTCTTACAGAGAGATAACTGTAAAATAGAGGAATCTATAAATTTGCTCATGAATATTAAAAATAGAAGCTTTGTAATTAGATTATAAATGTTGGATCTGCAAAGGTATCATTCATATTACTCATTTGAAGTTGTAAGATAAAGGGTTGAAATGGCACAACCTTAAGAAAGTAAACACTTGTAATGACCTGGAGCAGAGGGAGGAGAATTGAAATGTGCTGATCTTAACTTCTTGTGAGGGCCTTTCCACTTAACTAGTTTGTCTCATAACTCTGAGCAGCATCCCTGTTCTCATGTACAATTCTTAGTAGATACAATTCTACCATATGATAATCCTAAAAGGAGTTGAGAAACATCTGCTGATTGATTTCTTATGATCTGGTAAATTTCATGACAATAATGGGCTTTGTGCTATTCATCTATGTATCCCTAGTGCCAAAAATAAAGTTCTGATTAATAAACAGGCCATAGAGAAATATTAGTAAATATAAGATTAAAAAGGTAGATTTATATTTCAATAATTGTTCTCACTACATTGAAAGTTTGAAAGTTTGTAAGTTTGTAATCACTCCATAGGATAAGTTATTCTCTTCTCACTTGTAAAACCAGAGACAGAAAAAGATGAATGCCAATAAAATAAAATTGTAAACATAACTTTAAAACTCCCCTATAGGAGAAAAAATGCATGCATACTTTCAAAATTAAAACATACATTTCTCATCCAGAAACTTAAAATTACATTGGAAATTATTACCTTTGCTTATAAAATTGTTATACATGGTTGGCATATTTTGATTTTTATGGCTAAGCAAAATAATGGGAAATTCCCAAAAGAAAGGGTTATTTTAAGGGATGCTTTATTTCCCGTTCTTTCATAAATAACTAAAATGTCCTTAAGACATATTTCTAAACTAATCCAAAATTTATTATTTTTCCTTGTGGGCTTTCTTATCTCTAAGACTACATTAACACCAAGATCTAATCAAGCAATAAAATTTTTATTATTGTAATAAAGTGCAGAATGGAACATCAAGAGCCAAAAATGTATGCTCCAGAGACCAAGTATGAAGAAGAGTCAGGGAGAAGAAAAGATAATTATTGCCTAAAATCACAGAAGCAAGCATCACGGAGGATACAAGACAGGGTCACTGTGGTAAGTATACTATTCTTGACTGCATGTTCAAAACTAAGGACATGGACTTGCATGTCCTGAATCAAAGTTGTTGAATGAAATAAATAATACATATATGAATGAATGAACTTTCTAATACCTGGATGATAAAGGGAAATACTTCAATTTAAACATTTAGGCTTATTTTGTGTGATCACTGTAAAAGTTAAATAAAATATTGTTTGTTGAAACTGAACAGAAAGACGTACTACAAGTCAGTGCTCACGTAGTTTAGATGTCTTGGTTTACTACAGTGATAACATAGAGGGCTTTCTCTTGCACAGTTTCCTCAACCTTTTATGTTTCATAAGAGTTGGGTATGTAAAGGAAAAACATGGAAGACAACTGACTATGAATTAGGGATACAGGTTGAGAATGAGCCAACAGGCCAAAAGTCTGGATGGAGATATTTCAAGGAGCTTAGGATTATAGACTTTGGATGTCATTGTGAAACTATAAGGAAGATAGCCCTGAAGGGGATTTGACCAACCAGAGTCTGAAGCAAGGCTTATATGAACACACACTTAAGCTGCATCTCAGTACCCTTTCGTTGGATTTAATTTGATTTTGCTTTTATTGATTTTTAAATATCACCATGTGGAACATAACAGGAGTAATCAAGGGTCAAAATCCAACACATAAAAATCAATCAATAAATTATATTGTATCTTAATACCTGTATTACCTCGTGGCTGGCATTTCAACCTCTTTAACCTGCCCATCACTTTAAACCACTTAACTCAGGATCTGACACAAAGTAAGAACTGAAAGAGCCAAACTATTTCTATTATTGTTATTATTAATAGCAGCAACAGAATAGAGGACAAGGTCTCCTGACTTTTAACCAAGCGCCCTTTCCACAATCCCGGAAGGGTCTTACGTTAGCAATACGTTTATACTAAGAATACAATGTCACATGTGGCTACACATTATTAAAACCTGCATACTGGGTTCCTGGTGCTACAAGATCTGAGGTATTTCAAATCACCTACTTGCAAAACAAAATACCGAAAAACAAAACAATTTCATTTTCCTGGACTGACCTTTAAATCTAGCACGCTGCCTTTCCTACGCAGACCTGGCTGCTAAGCACCCTGATGTTCTTATTAAAGATGCAAGATCTGACTTACTGGCAGGAAGCACTGGAGACTATCACAGATGAAAGCCAGCATTGGGAGGCTGTGTTTTTGGGTGGCTATGCTCAGATCACTGAAAAGACTTGAAGTCATACTCCAGCTACAGTTCTACTAATAAGACAACTTAGAAAATAAAGGCTAGAAATATGTCATACTGTCCGTTAGTATCAGCTTCAGAAGCAAGAATTGAAAAATGCATTTCCTTAAAAACAACAGCTTAGAGCTCTAGTAACTAAAACAGAGGTCAATCATTACATGGATAAAAGAGAAAGATAGAAAATGATCAGGTAGCCAATTAAGTCTCTTTCCTGGATATAAATTCTAAGTAATTTTTAAAGTTTTCTATGTGTCTTAGGAAACCTGTCCCCATTTTAATAATTCACCTGAAGTCTGGGACGGGTAAAATATGTATGAACATAGATGTGATGGTGTCAAAAGTATCTCTCATAGAACTCTAATGTAAACCCTCTCCTTTAGAAACATGTGTAATTAATGCTACCCATTCTGAGCAACAATCATAAAGGGGTGGCTGTGGAGCAGATCAAGGGGTGTTTGCACCAGCACACAACCGTGATGCCATATATTTCTTTATCATTTTGAAATTATTCGCCCATCCATGAGGTTCTGATGTAGGACCTAAAGACAGAAAACAAGTATAATCTTCTACTCACGGAATATGCAACCTGATATAGGAGAAGAAAAACATTAATTAAATGGTTACATATAGAACTGCATACATTGAACACTTTGTGTTAGGACTTGTGACCAATACTAAGCATGAAGTATCTAAAGTAATTTTGCCACTTCAAGTGAATGTAACATTACAGCTAAGGCAAATGCTTCAAAGCAGAGGAGCGGGGACTTGTGAGAGACTTGGGGAACTTGGTGACATTCTGCTCACTGTTCAACATTCTCCATGAGAAAAGCATAACACACCATTGATTAGCCAGATTGTGTTTATTGCAATGAAATATCTGATATAATTAACTTATAAAAAGAAGTAGTCTATCTATTTCGGATCAATGGAGGTTCTAATAATACAAGGCCAGGTATTCTCATTGCTTTGGACCTCAGGGAAAGAACCTGGTAGCAGTGGCAGAGAATACATGACAAAGAACAGCGCATTGCATGCCAAGAAGTAGAGGAATACTGGGAAACAACTACAATAATCCATTTTAAGAGCACGTCCCAAATCTCTCACTAGGCTCTGCCTCTTTAAAAAGGTACCACCTGGATGGGCATAATGGCACTCTTAATCCTAGCACTTAGGAGGCAGAGTCAAGCGGATGTCTGTGAGTTCAAGCCAGTCTGGTCTACTTAGTGATTTCCAAGACAGCCAGAGCTACGTAGTGAAGGCCTGTCTTGAAAAATAAATAAACATAAATAAACAAACAAAAAGTGCCATCGCCTCTCAATAATACCTTCTGGGGTACCAAGAATTTTTCATATGCACCTTTGAGGGATATTCAAGCACTATTGCTGTAGTCACTGCTGATTTCAAGCTACTGAGGGGATGTCACTGAGACATATACAATCATATTTCTTTATACAAACTGTGATCTGATTCCATATATCACAGCACGTTTATGCTCAGAAAATATAGATAATAAGTTGAATCTATTTGCTAAGGCTGGTACAACAAAATGCCATCTACTAGGAGACCTAAGCAATTAACATTTAGTTTTTCAGAGTTCTGGAGGCTACAAGCTCAAGGTTAAGTTCCAGCACAGCTGGCTTCTGGCAAGGACTCTCTTCCTGACTTATATACAGCCACCTTCTCCCTGTGACTTCACATGACCTTTCCAAGATGCAGGAAGAAAGGTTTCTGGTGTCTCCTCCTCTTGTTATGAGGACATCAATTATTAGGTTGATTAGAGCCTTGTCTCTGTGACCTTATTTAAGCTTAATTACTTCTCTAAATGGCATATCTCCAAATGCCATTTCATTGCAGGCTAGGTATTCAACTTATGAATTTCACAGAGACACAATTAATCCATAGCAGGTCCTATGGTCTCCCTTTGCTGAGTGAGCATATCAGGCATTCCTCTGACTGACAGAAGTCCAACCTGGAGTCTGCAGGCAGGGAGAGCGATGTCCTCAAAGTCATTATGAGAAATCTAGCCAAGTATAAGTGCATAACTAAACATGACCCCCTAAAAAATACAGTTTGTAAGAGTAAATTAAGTTTCTTTTTGTAAATTAAAATTGTATATTTCATGAGTGACAACATAATACTATACTAAAGATATTGATAAATTCCTTGCAGCTTTCATTCATAGCGTGGTTGTTGTTTGGCAAGGTGTTGGGGTTTGAGACAGGGTTTCTCTCTGTAGCCCTAGCTGTCTTGGAATTAGCTCTTTAGACCATGTTGACCTTGAACTCAAAGGTCCACCTGCCTCTGCCTCCTAAGTGCTGGGATTAAAAGTGTTCACCAACATCTCCCAGCATTCATAAAGTGTTTTGCCAGTAAGGATAAATTATTGCTCTAATACCAGGTAATGACACATTGTATCTCAGTGTGGTAAAGGGGTGAACTCTTCCTGGTTCTTGAGTAGAGAGGCCATTCCAGAGGAATCTTCGTTATATAACACATCCAAATGGCCCAGGAGTGGACAGTTAGGCCACAGTCTTGTTGGGAGTCAGCCTTTGGAGTAATGTTATTGAAAAGGATAGGTTCTTAGAGCCTGGTGCATGGTGCTAGTTATATGACAGGTTAGACAGGTTAGGTCACAAAGAGTGTTAGCCTAGAAAGTGATTGAGAAGAGCTTCACTATACAAGAATCTTCTGTAGCACAAAAGGTGTGTGACCTAGGATTCAGACTATCTGTAAAGCAGTGGCCATAGGACTAAATAAACCCATGTGGGTAAAAGCAAAATGTAGGTCAGAATGGAGTAATTTTCTCCACTTGATCCTGCCACACACACAGGAGCTTGTGGTCTTTACTCACCAGACTACTTAATGACACAAAAGAGATATATTCAGAAGATACAACTAATTTTTCCCAACAAAAGTATATTAAATAAATAATGAATCAATGCTTCTTTTTGCCCGTTGGTTAATATCTATAAACATACATTATAATTTTTATACATTGTAATTTTTACAAAATAACCATTGAAGAAATTGGCTTTTTGTTTGGCTTGCTCAAGCCAGAGAATTTCATCTTAGGTCTTTGATTTACAAAACTGCTGAAGAGAAAAATGCTGTATGATGTAGAAGATTTGAAACCAATGGACTATTGTGTGGCTCAACATAAACAATGCTGCATTTCTTGATTTTAGAAGATCAGAATTAGTTTGTCTGAAACTTGGTGACTTGAATCATTGTGCTGCAGCAAGAAATATAAATTCTGTTAAAAGCAAATTATCACCAACAAGATTCCAAATTTGTATTCAGTTTTCACATAGTGTTGGTACGCCTACCCATACTTAAGCCTTTTCACAGAAAAACACCTTCAAAGAATTTGGTTTTATAAATTATATCTCATCCTCATTCTAAGCTAGTGTCTTCACATTGAAATAAGATGGTGGGAGATTTGTCTAAACATCAGTGCATCCACAAGCTTAGAAAGGAAACTCTAGTCACATTGTTGGATAGTAGTTAAGATACCTTTTGAAATCTGAGTATGTAGCCCTGTTGGTAAAGACTTTGCCTACTGTGCACAAAGCTCTGGGGTTCAATCTCCAGAACTATATAATCTATGTATGGTGGCACAAGCCTGTAAACTCGGTATTCAGAAGGCAAAAGAAGACAGATCAGAAAAAGTTCAAGGTCATCCTCAGATACCAAGCCAGTTCAAGGTCAACCTTTGAAACATGAGATACTGTTACAAAAAAAAAAAAAGGTACCTTTGTGCACTTATGTGTGTTCATGTATCATACTCTTAAATCAGCTCTATAAAGTGTTGGTGTTATGAATATGGCTTTGCAGAGGAAATATGTGAAGTTTAACTCTCCTGAGACACAAAGCTTGACAGGGTGCAGGGTGGATGCTCAATTCTATGGTTACACAGCTTGGGCTTTAGCTATGTCACCAAGTATGTTTTCTTCCTGTTTCCCTGTGCCCCCTCCAACTTTAGGTCCCTCAAAGGGTATCCCAAGATGTCTCTCGAATATTTATGCATGTTCCTCTCACTCAAGACTATCACAAGCTCAATGAATAAATAATGAAAATATGATACATATGTATAGCAGAATTTTATCCAACTATAACAAAAAATGAAATTGTAAATTTTTCAGTTTGATGGATGGAGCTATAAAATATTATATTAAGAAGAGTATCCTTTCCACAGAAAAAAAACAAATTTTACTGATTTTCCTTTATATGTGTGTCTTAGCTTCTAATCTATACTTTTTCTGCTAAAGTTGAAGAATCCCAGAAGCTAGAAAGAGGTCCCTGAGAGGGGGTGCCTTAAAGGAGGGAAGACAGTGCAAATTTATGTTGTGAAAATGTGGTGAGATGATGCTGAAGGTATAAGATATTAAAACAGAAAGGAGTGTCAGGGATAGGAAGATAAGTAATATTGGAAGGATTGACCAAAACAAAGAGGAGTTGAAAATGCTATGTGAAAACGAATTACATTTTAACCAAGCTTATTTACAAATGCAGAGAGAGCTTGAATGGAGATACCTCACATGGCTAGAATAATCTGATCCTAGAAACCACAGGCTGTTCAACCAAAACCCCAGTGCCAACAATGGTATATCACATTATGAGCAGTAGGTTAAGAAGGCCAGAGGCCACCCCATAATACACTCATCAACAGTCTGCCCCATTTATAAACCTATTAACTATGAGACTAACCTGGCAGGGAAAATGTGAGATACATAGCCTACTTTTTTATGTCAATCAGAGGTTAGGTACTCCAAGTCCACGAACAGGGGAGGATCTCCTCCCCTTCAATCCGACCCCATTTCATCTTGTCTCCTCAGGGCTGGCTACAATGTCCTCCCCTGGGATCTAGCCAGGCTGTTACTCTCCGGTGTTTATGGGGGAGAGTCAAAGAGCCAGCCATCGAGTTCATGTCTGAAACAGTCCCTGTTCCCCTTACTAGGGTCTTCAGTTGGATATCGAGCTACTATGGGCCACTTCTGAGCAGGGGTTCTAGGACATATCCATTCATGGTCCTTGGTTGGAGAAACTGTCCCATAGAAGACCCCTGTGCCCTGCTCAGTTTGGTCTTTGTGGAGATCT
>JAQQSO010001727.1:0-14992 GCA_028658305.1 Pachyuromys duprasi
TGTTATTGTTTGTTGTTGTCTCAGTTGAACTCTTTTGTGGGCTCTGTGTGTCCGGCTTCATGCTCTGTGCTAGAAGCTGTGAGTACGGTAGGCTGGTCACCCCTCTGGTCTAGAGGTCTCGCTCCTTAGTCTTTTGAGATGTCAGCTGGGGTCTTTGAGCTCAGCCCTGAGCTTGTTGCTAAGGGCTCTCCCCTGGAATGGAGATTTGGCTCCCCCTTCTGAGCCAGGGGCTGTGCACCACGGTCTGAGATGATATTTGGGGCACACACAATGGGTTTGGGTTGGTGTGCCTCCGCTGAATGCAGGCCTGTCTGAAATGGTGCCCGAGGCCTTCTCTGTCTGTCCTGTGGACACATACAGGGACTGAGGTTTTGGCCCTCAGTGTGCGGTCTGGTCAAAATGGTCCCCGGACTTTGTCAGTCTGGGGTGGCTCCTGCGATCCGTGCAGGCCCACCGCGCACCCGTGGGTTGAAGCAGAACTCAGGTCCCGCCCAGACTTTCCTGTGGACTGCCACAGGGACTGAGGTTTTGCTGGCGGAAGCGTGAGGCTTGCACCCGCAGAGTGCAGACTGGTCAAAACGGCCCCCTGCCTTTCTCAGACTGGGGTGGTTCCGGCGATCAGTTCGTGCCCGCTGCACACTCGTGGGTTGAAGCAGAACCCGGGTGCAGTGTGCGCTCGCAGGGTGCAGTTTGGTGAAAACGGTACCCGGTTCCTCCTCAGACTGCCCACGAGACTGTGTGATCCAGTCTATTATGGTGGATGTGGGCACCCAGCCTGGCTGCTTGTTCAGATCAGAGCTGTGCGCCGAGGGTCACCCGAAGATTTTTCCGGGGAATAACTGGGTGTCCCTAGGGTTTTCCCACTTGATTTCCCACCGTAGGAGTTCTGCTCACCTGGCAATCACGGATGCTGGCGTTTTAGGTCCCAGAGTTCAGTCTCCTGATCGCTGCATTGTTTCTGCTGTCCTACTCCTCAGACACAGTGTCCTCTAGTGGCAGCCATCTTGGATCCCTGTGATTTATGTTTTATTAATGTTTCTTTTACAGATGTTTGTGCCCTCTTATTTGGGGCATAGATGTTCAGAATTGTGATGTCTTCTTGGTGGATTTTTTATGAATATGAAGTGTCCTTCCCCATCTCTTGATTAATTTTGGTTGAAAGTCTATTTTATTAGATATTAGAATGGCTACTCCTGCTTGCTTCTTGGGTCCATTTCCTTAGAAAAGTGTCGTTCAGTCCTTTACTCTCACGTAATGTCTATATTTCTGACTTAGATGTGTTTCTTATATGCAACAGATTGTTCAGTGTTGGTTACACACCTATTATGTTAGTCTTTGTCTTTTCATTGGACAGTTGAGTCCATTGATTAAGAGAGATTAATGACCAGTGGCTGTTAGATCTTTTGATTTTGATGTTAATTTTGGTAGCGAGTTTGTGTGCTTGGCTACTTTTAGTTTTGCTGTAGTGAGATTATTTATTTCCTGTGTATTCTTGAAAGTAGTTAGTTTTTTTGGATTTTATTTTTTCCTTCTAGTATCTTCTGTAATACTGGATTTGTGTGTAAGTGTTTAAATTTGTTTTTGTCATTGAATATCTTGTTTTCCACATCTATGATTCTATGATTACTGAGAGTTTTCCTGGGTATAGTAGACTGGGCGGACATCTGTGTTCTCTTAGTATCTGCATGATATCCATCCAGGCCCTTCTGTTGAGAAGTCAGGTATGATTCTGATGGGTTTGCCATTATATGTTACTTGGTCTTTTTTTCTTACAGCTTATAGTATTTTTTTTTATTTGTTCTGTATACTTACTATTTTGATTATTATGTGGCAGGAGGATTTTCTTTTCTGGTACAGTTTATTAGGTGTTCTGTAGGCCTCTTGTATGCTTATAGGTCTCTCCTTTAAATTGGGGACATTTTCTTTATGATTTTGTTGAAAATATTTTCTGGGCCTTGGAGAAAGGAATCTTCTTTTTCCTCTATTCCTATTATTCTTAGGTTTTGTCTTTTCATGTTGTCTGAGATTTCTTGGATGGTTTATGTTAGGAAATTTTTAGATTTTTCGTTTTCTTTGACAGATACATCGATTTCTTTCATTGTATCTTTCACATCTGAGATTCTTCTGTCTCTTGTAGTCTATTAGTTATGCTTACCTCTGTAGTTCCTGTTTTCTTCTCTAAGTTCTTCCTTTCAATGATTTCCTCCATTTGTGTTTTCTTTTATTTTTCCAGTTCTATCTTCAGATTTTGAATTGTTTTGTTGATTTCCTTCACCTGTCTGACTGCATTTTCCTATTTTTCCTTCAATTCATTCACCTGTTTGTTTGAACATTCCTCTGTTTCTTTTATTTCTTTTAGTGATTTAATCATTTCCTCTCTGAAGGCCTCAAACTGTTTGGTTGCATCTTCCTGTATTTCTTTACAGATGACCATACTCTGACTTTATTTTCCTCCATTTCTTTATGCATTTTTTTGTTTTCTCCATTATCCACTTCATAAGTATAGATGTGAGGTCATCTTCTTGAATTTCACTTATGTTAGGGAGTCCAGGGCTACTTGCCCCTGGATAACTGGGTTCTGGAAATGCCATATTGCTTTGGCTTTTGGTTGGGCTTTTACTCTGGCCTCTACCCATCTGGCTATCTCAAGTGGTGCCTGCTGGAATGCTGGAGTGGGGTGGCAGGAAGATGGTTGTTCCTGAAGAAGGCCTCCTCAGCTTTTGGGTATGGTCAACTGAATGGTGGTGCTCCTCAGGAATTGCCACAGCTTACCTCAAACATATGGACCTGTGTGGCAACTGTGGTCATCGGTACTCAGGGAGCTCTCCTCTCACCAGAAGAAGTCCTGGAGACAGCTGCCCTGCCACTGGTATTATTGCTCTGAATTTATTGAACTGCTACTGCTGCTCTTACACTGGGTTTGCTGGGCAACAACAGAGTTCCACAGTTTGGTCAGTTTAGCTAGGGATAACTGGTTTCACCTTAAAGCAGCACTTAGGGGATGATTCAGTGGATTTCAGGCTTCTGTAGGTCTGAAGTTGTATTTCTGTGCCCCAGTTCCCAAGCAGTAATCAGTGGCATGTGAGTGCAATACTCATGCATGTGGCAGGAGGCTAGAGCCTGGTGCTTGTGGGGTCCCAGAAACTTTTCCGGAGCTGGTGTCCTGAGGTCAGATCTGATGTTTTCCACACTGGGGGTTTTCCTCCCAAAGGGGAGACCCAGTCTGTGGTGTTTTGTGGTCCACAGTTCAGTCTGGGCTGGTGAGTAGAGCATGTAGGTGCAATTGAGTAGCTCAGCGCTGGGGACTGGGCACCTGGGTGCCTGCAGGAACCCAGGAACTTATCCTGAGAACTTTGGGGGAGGGTTGGATGAGTGTCCTGAGGTCAGACCTGATATTTCCCACACTGCGGGGTTTCCTCTCACCTGGGAAACACAATTGCTGGTGTTTCAGGGCCCAGAGTTAAGTCTATTCATCACTGTGCAGTCACTACTGTCCTGCTTGTCAGACACAGTGTCCTCTTGGTGCTGCCATCTTGGATCCTCTGTCCACAGAGTTTTTAATCCCAGTCTTTGCACAAGGGAGAATCATGACACTAAGAGGAAAAAAACAAAACAAAACAACAACAACAAAAACCATAGTAACTCTCATGTATTGAGTTTTGCTGAGACTTAAGAATTAGATTGATTGCCTCATGTGAACAATTACCCTGTAATATTACTTACGTATTACTGTTTCCTTGATAAAGCTGAGGAAGGTGAGTGGCAACTAGTAATAATGTAAAACATTCCTAATTACCCATATGGGACCATGCATTGGTGAGCATGAGCTCAGATACTTCCATCGGCCATGTTCTTTTCCACAACATTGACCAGGCACTATGGGCTACCTTCCTAAACTGATAATTTTGGCAAGACAGCCTCCAAATCTGTTGCTTCACAGTGTCCTGGAGCAGGAAGCTATGACAGAACACTGGGGTTTCTCATTTAATCTAGATAACCAGCTCCACATCACAGTACCTATAGCTTCCACATATCAGAGACCTGGACAGGCCTGGACCTGGACAGACCTCTCATCAATAGAAATGGCTGGCCAGCCAACCTGTCTTATTTATACTTTCACTCTTAAAGATGGCCAGCTGCCTTTAGGAAGCCTAATATTATACAAGATTTCTCCCCTCCTTCACCTTCCTGTTCCACTACTCAAGTAAATCAAGTGAAGGTCTGTCTCTCACTGTGAATTCAGGCTAGTCTTACTGCTTTTCCCAGAGACCAGATGCTTTGGCTGACTTGACAATGAACTTCCAGTTGTCTTTTTTTTTCTTAAGTGATTCTAAGGTAAAACACACTGTATCCACTGAAGAAGGACATATGTGGGAGCACACGTCTTCTGGCACTGGGCCAGCAAAGGACTGGCCTTTGGGGAAGATAAATAGAAGTACATAATACCCTCAATACAAATATAAATTTCATAAATCTCTTATGTTTAAGGAAATAGAGCAAAGACTGTGGTCATAGGTATTTGACATTATAGGTAAACTGCTTTGATTTTGACAGGCACATTTAGAGTTTTGGGTAGATGCCCCTCTTCAAAGGAAGTCTGTGTCTAGTTTGCATTACATTCCACTAGCCTCTAATCCTTGAAGAATATTCAATGGGAGGCCAGTATCAAAGAGATCCTAGGGAGCTAAGTGTCCATGTAGAGTCCCCAAAGATGCTTCCTGACAGTCTGAAATATGGGGAAATCTCCCAGATTGTTGCTCTTCACAGCTTCCCAGCTTTTTTTGTCCCCAGTGCTGGGCAGAACATGCTACTCCAGCTTGTTGCTTACAGCAGCCATTTCCCCTCAAAGAGAAGCATCTGAAATCCACACATCCATGGTGGTTTAGCACCTCCTGACAAGAAAATGGAAATCTCATCCCGTCTTTGCTTCATGACCTTTACTTCCAAATGAAAGAATCTATGACTTATTGTCAATCACCACACCTGTTGCAAAATTCAAACTAGTAGTGGTAAGTTGGACAGATGGCTAGATAAATACTTAATAAAAATATGAATGAATTAACTAGTAATGCATGAATGAATGAACTCTCTTCTTCATAAAGTCTTACAGAAAGTATTTTGGCAGGCACTTGCCCTTGCTTCCAACTTTGGAGTCTCATGCACAGTGGAGTGTCTCACAGATGGTTCTAGAATATTTCAGTTGACTGAACAAACTCAGAGTGGCAATACCAGTCATAATTCAGGTAATAGCAAGAAAACGGATTGAACAGACTGAGCTATGGAGGGATATGCCAGTCTGCATACAGCAAAGGTCTCAGGTGTTTTGCTTAACTCTCAAATTGTGACATGATTGATTGTGTTTTCTCTGTCCTATTTATCTTCCCTCATTTTCAAGGAAACATTTCTTCAAACAATTCCTGGGAACAGCATTGATAAATAATCAGCTTGCTAATTAATTTAGACAACTCTCAAATCCATAAGCAATGTATTTAGAATCTGGCTTTCCAGGACCGTCCTCATTTTTCTAAATGTTGGTGTACCTGGGGTTTGTGTATTAGCTAATGACATGACTACTCCATGGCATAGTCAAGAAGAAGATTTTAATTGCAAATTAGAGAGAAGAAATATCCAGAGGGAAAATTTTCAGAAGTATCTGGAATTGTCCAGAGCAAGGAGAAAAGAGGAGACATGACCGGCAGACTGGACATAGCCAGGGTTATCTCTGAGAGTGGGGAGAATAACAGGAATAAAGGAGTAGAGAAAGCATAGTGAAAACAGCAGGAGCAGGAGCTGAGGAAGGTGAGAATGGCTGGGTTATTAGGAGGGTGAGTAGCTGGGGTGAGGGAAGGGCCAGTAGACTGGAGTGGAAGTATTGAAATATATAACAAGTACTTGTGAGTAAGTACTGAGGGAGGCAACTGGGGAGCCATAAATCCCTTTTGCCAGAGGCAAGGGAAATAACTTGTTTTGGTAGGTGGGAACCAACTTCACAAGTTCCTGAGAAATGCTGGCTTTTATCAAGCCATAAGAAATCCTCCTAAAAATCAGGCTGAGCTCCTTGATGCACATTTGTACTGCCTTTTGGAGTTTGAGGAACTGGAGTTTCCTTTAACCTGACAGTTCGGTGTTATAGAGCAAGAAGCAATGATCATGAAAATTAAAGCTATATACCACCACCCATCTTCTTCTATGTCTTGTAGTCTGAATAGATTCAGGTCTGGAATAGAGCGAGGTTCCCTGAGAATAGTTGGTGTTGTTTCATTCTGCTACTTTGGGCTTCAAGTTGGAAGTATGTTCCATTGTAAACACTCTTGAAACACAACAGAAACCCAAAAGAATAGACAGAGAATCATCATTTGAAGAAGCTGAATCTCAAGGCTTCCCAAGTTGTAAGGGAAAATTTTCCACAGTGGTATTTAATTTTAAGTATAAAATATTCTGTGAGTTCAGGGAGGGTTTGGGGTTTTTCATAGGTCACAGAGTTCAGGAAAGAGAGTGCCAACCTGTCAAAACATATATCCACTGTCAAAACATTGCTTTGTTCAAACATAAATTGAGAAACCAAAGAATTAACAATTAGATTTTTGGGGTATTGGTTTAAAGTTTAAAGTACAAACCTGAACAAAGGCCAGCCAGGTGAAGGCACATCCAGCCACCTACAGAGGAGGAACTAGTCTTACCGCATTCTTTTCCTGCCAATTAGAGATATAGTTGCTAGGAAACTGGCCCAGATGGCCAGTTCAGAACCGTTTATGGTCTTGGGCCCAAAGTAAACCAATTATTTCAAAAGTCAATTTCCCTTACTCAATCATATAATGCCAAGGCATGTAATCGCCACTTGCAGTTCTTCCCTTTAAAAACCTTTTTCCCCTAGACAGCCACACCACACTCCTTCTCTTCACCAAGGAGGTTGCTGCGACTGCGCTTGAGCTTATATTAAATAAACCCTCATGTATTCACAGCCAAGTCAATTCCTGTTGGTCTTTGGGGGGGTCTCACAAACTGAGCATAACAAAATAACATACATAATGATATGCATGTAAAAGGTGCATATCATTTTAAGGTGCCCAACCTAAAATATTTACAAGATTATGTAAAATAACTGAAGCAAGCAATCTCATGATCTCTCATTAGTACACAAACTCTGGAAACATCTGTTTCCCAGGAATCCTCATGATGACCTCCATCCTTCATGCACACCATCAAGGAGCTAAGTTCCTTAGGTATTCATGTCCTGAGCCCCAGATTATCCAAACAGATCAGGGCTGGTACTGTTGGAAGCTACCTCCTGACCATGAACTCTGGAGGCCTGTTGGTTTTCGAGTTTGAAAATAGGCATGGTCTCAAAGCTAGTTCTAGGCTTTGGGCTGGAACTCCTTTTCTTAGGTGTACCTTGTATACTGTGCCTTCCACTGAACTGAGTTGCTTCCTTTGAGCCGTTCAGTTCACCTCCTGCATGAGTATTCCAAGACCACCACACTCTTTCTTTTAGCTTTCATTTGACTTGCTCCAGCAGGCATTCCAATTGCTTCATCCTTCAGTAACAAAGGACACAATGTGGTAGCATAGAAAACAGAACAGGGTTATGCAAGGAAGAGAGCTACAGGCTAACAGGAAAGGAAGGTGGATACTTACTGTGAATCAGGGTCTACATTGGTCTCATTGCCTGGGGTGGCCCTTCTTTACAGACTGTGTCTTGGGGAATGCTGCTCCACTGTGGTTCTTTGTACATTTAAAAACAGGAGATAAAATGATTATGCACTCACTCAAGACATAGGCAAGGAAGCATTGGACTATAGAAATGCAAGAGTAAACAAACCCTGTCACCTTACATAAGGCTGGAATCAGCTCTCTGCTGAGTTAAGAGATAAACAGGTAAACCAAGGAGAAAATATAAATCATAAGCTTTATGAAGAACAAAAACATATCACAGAGTAAAGTAACTGTGTAGAGTTTATAATTAGGAGAGGCATCGTTTCAGTCCATATGTCTAACTGAGTTCTGTCCTTAAGAATGTAAGCCTCTGAAAGACCCTACCCAGCAGTGTATCAAAGCAGAAGCTGAGGCTCATAACCAAACTTTGAGCAGAGTGCAAGGAATCTTAGGAAAGAAGGGAGAGATAGAAAGACCTGGAGGGGACAGGAGTTCCACAAGGAGAACAACAGAACCAAAACATCTGGGCCCAGGGGTCTTTTCTGAGACTGATACTCCAACCAAGGACCATGCATAGATATAATGTAGAACCCCTGCACAGATGTAGCCCATGGCATCTCATTGTCCAAGTGGGTACCCTAGTAATGGGAACAGGGACTGTCTCTGACATGAGCTCAGTGGCTGGCTGTTTGATCACTTCCTCCTGAGAGGAGAGCAGTCTTACCTAGCTATAGAGAAAGACAATGCAGCCACTCCTGATGAGACCTCATAGACTAGGGTCAGATGGAAGGGGAGGAGGACTTGCATTATCAGTGGACTTGGGGAGGGACATGGGATGAGATGAGGAAGGGAGAGTGGGTTTGGGAGAGGACAAGGAAGGGGCCTACAGCTGGGATACAAAGTGAATGAACTATAATTAATAAAAAACTAAATTAAAAAGAATATAGAAAATATTGCCAATAAAATTTTTGAAAAACCAAAAAAAAAGTAAGCTAAGTATCATCTACCTATACTTTGTAATAAAAGTATGTAATAAAAAGTGGCTTGCAGTGTGTCTTTGAAGACAGGGTGTTTCCTTGTATGCCACTGAGAATGGCTTGCTTGAATATAGTCTCCTTTGTCATAATATTGGGTATCACGTGGGAAGATAAGAGTACTTTCTTGAGTACGTTCCTATCCTTGCTCAACTCTTGGTCGCTTTCTCTTCTCCTGCATTGGAGCTACTCATGTTTTGCTTCATCTATTTATGAAAAAAAAAGGAACACATTTTCTTTTCTTGAATTTTATTCAAAACTCTGTCATATGGTTGTTTGGGTTTCATACAAACAAAAAGGCAATGTCAGGTGTTTATACTGCAGAGGACAGGAGGGGATAGAAGAAGAGATGGACAGAGAAATGAAGATGAGAAGGAAAGGAGGAAGAAAGGAGTAGGGGAGAGAAGGAGGAAAGAAAGACTAAGTTGCTCCCTCAGCCTTGTGCTCTGTTGGCTTCCATCCTCCTCCCAGATGGTCCTCCTACCATACTGCCATATTGCCTGAAGGTTTTGCTCTCCTTATTTCTGCTCTTTCTCAAATTCTTGTTTATTTCTTCTGCAAAATATTTGCATAACAGCCTTTGCCTTTATAATACCCTTGCCTTCTTAGTCATTTCCCCTAGGCTTCATCTTCTACATCTTAAGTGTTTTAGCAAGGCACTTGTCTAAATTCATATTTGTTCTCTCCTAAGAGCAACTTTGCTGCCAACTAATCAAACAATGCTATTTTTCAGCCTGCCTCTCTTGTTTAGACACTTGTAATATAGCACCAAATGTAAGAAGCTAATTCTGCAACAGAAATGGCTTTATATTTACAAAGAAAAAAAAGTCTCACTTGATGCATTCCAACATTTTGAAGCTATAATTCTGTGTATATCACTGACAGAAGCTATTTAAAAGGCCATCTCCCTTGCCATCCCTCAGGTGCCACACTGGAGAAGAAGAAAGGGCAGGACAAATACTGGTACTTCTTCACACCTCTTAATTGGTGCTACTTCACCCTTGTCCTTATGGAGGAACAGCAGCTGAGAACTATTCCATTTTCTGGCTCTGTCCTCTCAGGGTCACATAAGAAGGGAATGCAACAGGCACTGGATGGTGTCTTTGGAAGTATTGCCCCCCCCATGGAAACTGACTCCTCACTGGCCCCTAGTTCTTAAGGTCCATCATGCCCACGAAACTGCTTAGGTGGACCTTGGCTCCTGGCTACCAGCTCAGTGCCATTTACACGATAACATAGTAGCAATCCACCCTGCATCAATTCACCCAATAAATTCATAGGCTTCCACTTTGTAACGGAGAAATGCAGCTCAAACATGGGTGGTGACAACATCATTTAGCTTCAGCTGTCTGGCTCAAACTTAGCATCCATAGTATACATCTCATTGCCTAGAAATCAGTTAGAGTTCTTGAACTTTACACACACAATCCCCCAGATAGTTTGGTAAAGTGATCAAAATACAGACTCAGGAGTCAGGTGCCTAGGAAAGAGTCCTACTTTGCCATGGACCACTTACCAAAACTCTGCATGCAATCATATAGAGTTGTAAATACAGGTATCATACATAGGACAATGTCCCATATATAGTTCCCTTGTGACGTTACAGTGAAACGATCATCAGGTCATTCTACTACTTAGAATCCTTTAGGAGCTGTATTAGTCAGGGTTCTCTAGTGTAACAGAACTTATAGAATGAATCTCTCTATATATAGAAAGGGGTTTATTAGAATGTCATACAGGTTATCCTCCAGTTAGTCCAATGATGGCTGCCTGTGAACAGAAGTTTCAAGAATTCAGTCTATGAGCTAGGATGTCTGAACTGGTCTTCAGTATACACTGGGATCTTGAAGAAGTAGACTCTAATGCCAGTGAAGTAATGACTTTCTAGAGAGGCAAAAACACACAGGCAAAGAATGAAACTTCCTTTTCTACTTTCTTATATAGGCGAAAGGTGTGGTCCGTACTAGAGGCAGGTCTTCCTACCTCAAAAGATCTAGTTTAAAGGTGTGTACTGCTGTTTCAAAGATCCAGAGTAAATGTGGGTCTTCCAATTTCAAATCAAACATAAAATCCCTGCCAGATGTGCCTCTTTTTTGGTTTTAGATAATTCCAGGTGAAGTCAAGTTGACATCCAAGAATAGTCATATAAAGTTCATCTAAGCATCATAGTAGCCAAGCCAATTCACTCCATGATTGTAACCAGTTCCAGTTCTCTTTATCACTGAGTTATATCTGAGGAACAGATTCCCACGATCATATAGATGGCCTTTTATGCAAGTGTGGCAAGTCTGACATATGGAAGTGATGGGTACCCCTCCCCCACATCTCGTTGACCACTTCCCCTTCATTAGGCAAATGAAGATCACAGTGCTAAGAGATGGGAGAGCCTCCAGTCACCATAAGAATGGAGGCTCCTTTCTCTTCAGAAATGCAAGAAATAAGCACATTTATTCTTGAGCTTGTATAGACTCTATAGAATAGGCCTACACTGGCTAATCCAAAAGACCTGGCTCCTGCTGCCTCTCAATTATCCATAATATTTAAATTTTTACTTTATATTTAAATTGTTAGAAGCTACCTGATGTGCCTTTTGAAAGCCCATTTTTATTGCCAATTTAATTTGGCTCTTACAGTTTCTATTTTACAAATATGAATAAATACCACTTACTCAACAAGGATTCTAGCTACATAAATGTCCCTGATAGAGCTTTAACTATGAGAACCTTCATTTGCAGGACCCCAGTTGATCTATACTGCCTAGCAGCACTGAATATTAAGTCTCAGAGTCAACCACAATACTTGCAATGACATCAAAGAAGAATGTACACTAAAGGCACAGAATTCAGACAGCCAACTGTAATTCACCACATGTCAATGACCTTGTCAAGTCATCCACAGACTGTTTGGATATTTCTGAATCTTCAATATAGATTATTTTTATTCATGAGATCCTTACATTCTTATTATAATATAATAAAATATAAGATAAAACAAAAGCAACTATCACACTGGATCTGGACAAAATAAAGAAATAGACGAAAAAGAGCCCAAGAGAAAGCCCAAGAATCAGGAACCCACTCATTTGCACACTCAGGCATCCTATGAAAACACTAAATTGGAAGCCTATAATTCGTATCCAGAGAACCTGGCAAACCTGTGCAAGCCCAGTGCTTGCGGTTTCCATCTCTGTGAGTTCATATGAGCGCTGATTTTGTTGATTTAGAGGGCCTTATTTTCTTAGCATCCTCCATCCCCCTAACTCTTACATTCTTTCTGCCTCCTTTTCTGTGTGGTTCCCTGATCTCTGAGGGGAGAAATTAGACATTTAATTTAGGATAGAGTGTTCCAAGTTCTCTCACTCTCTGCATAATGTCTGGCTGTGGGTCTCTGTATTTGTTCCCATGTGCTTCAGGAGGAAGCTTCTCTGATGATGGCTGAGCAAGGCACTGATCTATGATCACAGCACAATATCATTAGGGATCATTTTGTTGCTGCTTTTTCCCCCTTTTTAAAGAGCAGTTGCATTTGGTTTCACGCTATGTCTCTAGGCTATGTATCCTCTGGCTCTTGATCACCCAAGCAGCATCAGGTATGGGTTACATCTCATGGAGCGGGACGTAAGTCAAGTCAGACATTGGCTAGTTACTCTACCTTTATAGTGGTGCCACTATTGCACTAGCATATCTCGAAGGCAGGACATCACTGTAGAACAAAGCATTTGTTCCTGGCTTGGTGTTTATGTTTCTCCTTTGGTAGTGTACAGAGTACTTCCTGTATCAAAGATGCTGGAACATAGAGTGAAGGCTCTATGTAGGCACTGGTTCAGCTACTCCATGTTCAGTGAGTTGTATAGATGTTGTCTTCAGCAACATAATCTTACCATTAGTTTGTGGAGAGCAACCTATACTCTTGGCAACAGCCTGGGTTGTTGAGGATTCCAATAGGACACCTTTGGCCAACAACACAATAAGATGTAACTCAGTCTCTGTACTTCATTTGGTGACAAAAGTTGCCAGCTGGGACTGTCTCCCTTGTTATTTGAAGATTTCATTTAGATTGCCTTCACACATATTCACTTTCTTTCCCAAGATGAATTGAAAATCTACATGAATTGTGTACAGTTCAAGAGAACCTATATTTTTGCATGTCTTCTTTTAGTCAAAATGACAATAAAATTTTTTACCAGTCTTTACACACAGATGAAATGTTATCTGGAAACTTACTAAGAAGATAAAGCTTGACATGCAGCCTAATCTTGGGTCCCCAGAGGGCCTGGGAATGCTGGAAAGCACCGATACTGCCCAGCCCTCAATGGGCTAGGTGTGTTGACAAGTGCATAAGTAGGTGGTAGAATGATGGGAAAGAAAGAAGCAAGCAAATTGGCAGTGGAGAAATGAAAGATGAAGCCGAGTAGTTTGTGTGCTATGAAGTGAGGTGGAAATGGAGACAGGAAGTCTCCAGAAGGCAGGACAGGAAGTAAGAGAAGGAAATTGCTGTTCTTGCTCATTGTAAAATGGTGAATTATACTGTCCATCAATAGAGTGGGTAACAAATACAAGTGTCAGTGGACCTATGCCTTCTTTCTTTGAGAAAATCAACCACATGTGAACCACTGTGACTCCCTAGCCCAGGAAGCTAGGCTAGCTGTATCCTAGCCCAGGAAGAAGAACAGGACCTGCAGAGTGGAGACCCACAAATGACTTGACATGTCCTACTGTGTTTACTTCTCATCATTGGACTATCTGCTAACCTCTGTAGTTTGTTGTGGTAATGGTTTCAACCATGAGACTAGGTGGCTCTTTGTTGAAATACAGTTTACTCTGTTGTGTTTAGCTTTGACCAGGGATTTATTTCCTTTGGAATCTTTGGGTTAGACAAATATTTAAAGACACTCAGAGGCCCTGCCCACAGCATGAGACACTATGATGTACAATTATAGGCTGGTGAAATGGAAGAGAAAAAGAAGAGAAACAGTTTGAGCAACATGAAGAAAGGCAGATCTGGAGATGCAAGGATGGGGATGAAGAGCATGATGTGAGTAGCCTGTGACACCATCTGAAGCCACAGTGAAGTCCCAGTCCATGTGTCACTGAGGGCCATGTCTGGGTTTGTGTCCATGCAGCAAAAGGGGTTTGTGCCAATCAATGTTCATAGCCCAAAGGACATGCATATGTGCCTGGTCTAGGCTGCCCTCTGGGACTATGTTGATATCCAAAAGCTGCACAGAGCTGCCCTTGCCCCTCACTGGCTGCAGCACTGGGGAAAGCTGGCCTGGTGTGGGAAGGTTGAGTGAGCCAACCTCAAGGGCTTGTGTTGGAGAGCTGTCTCTGCCCCTCACTTCCATGCTATGCTGTAAGTAAGGGAGAGATGCCCTTCCCCCTAACCCTTTGCTTCTCACCCCCTGAAGTGGGCAGAAGAGCTGACCCCAGGGTCATGAGAGCAGAAAAGCTGTCTCTGCCCCTCCACCTCTCACCTGCGCGGCACAGTAGAGTTGGTCCCACACTCTTACCAACTTCAGCTTTGGATGAGCTAACTGGGGCAGTGCTAGAGAGCTCACACTGGTGGGGAAGGTCAGCTGACCTGCTGACCATGTCAGCTACCAGCCAAGCCCAGATCCAGGGCTATGAGTTGCTCCACACCAACATCTACACCATCTACGTACTGCTGGAATGTGTGAAAAGACCAGTCCTGCAGATCCAAAGCTGCAGGATCTCCATGACACAGGGAAACAACAGGATATCTGAGAGGAATCTCAGCGAGGTTCCAGTGTTGATAGTATAGCACAAGCTAGAGGCCTCAAACCAGACCAATAACTCATTGCAATGAGCATTTGCAGCTAAAGGTATGTGGTCCAAAGGGTATACTGTGTGACACACTGCAGCTTCCACGATAAGATTTTAAAAAACCATTTTTTGGAGGGGGAGGTTGCAAGGACAGAAAGAAGATAAAAAGGAACTGGGAGATGAATGGATTTAAGGTGCATGATATAAAATTCACAAAGAATCAACAAAAAAAGAGAAACAAACAAACAAAGGTAGTCCTCTAAGGCTTTGTCCCAAGCTGAAAGATCGTGAATCTGTGGTGAATCCAAGACTCTCGTCCTACCTCCATCTGTTTCGACCCGCCATTGGCCAACACTGGTGCAGCGAAAATTTGACCCGCCATTGGCCAATACTGGTGCAGCGAAAATTTGACCCGCCATTGGCCAATACTGGTGCAGCGAAAATTTGACCAGCCATTGGCCAGTACTGGTGCAGCTAAAATTTGACCAGCCATTGGCCAATACTGGTGCAGCTAAAATTTGA
>JAQQSO010001728.1:0-14992 GCA_028658305.1 Pachyuromys duprasi
GGGGGGGGGGGTGTCAATGTAGCGATGTATCAGAGCAGATATTAAGACTCGAGATCAAGACAGAGGGCGAGAAGTAATGATAGATCTGGTGGAGGTTGTTGAAACTTGGGGAGCTCCACAAAGACCAAACTGAGCAGGGCACAGGAGTCTTGTATGAGATGGTTTCTACAATCAAGGACCATGTGTGGATGTGACCTGGAACCCCCGCACAGATGGGGCCCATGATAGCTCGGTGTAGGACTGAAGACCCTATTCAGGGAAACAGGGACTGTTTCAGTCATGATCTTGATGGCTGACGCTTTGACCCTCCCCCATACAAGCCTGGGAGTGACAGACTAGCTAGATCCCAGGGGAGGACATTGCAGCCAGCCCTGAGGAGTCAGGATAAGCTGGGGTTGGATGGAAGGGAAGGAGGTCCTCCCCTGTTGGTGGACTTGGAGGGGGCGGGGAGGAGGGAGATGAGGGAGGGAGTGGGACGGTAGGAGGGAATGAGGGAAGGGGCTACACCTGGGATTCAAAGTACCTAACCTGTGATTGAGATAAAAATAAATAAATTAAAAAAATGTAATAAAAATATTCACACTTTAAAAAAATTAGACTGTTATATCTACTTCTTTCTTGTGTGAATTATTAGGTAGGCAAATTTTATACCTGTCCAAATGTCCTTCTACTCATAATAGCAGCACATTGGCATTGTCTGCATATTCTATATTAGAAGAATATATTTGTACTTCATTTAAGAGGAGGGAATATGCAGAGACAGATGATCATGGTTGATTTGCTCTGAGTTAACCTTCCATTTAGATATATGCGAAATGGCTGGCTCAAGCAGAATGCAGGATTCCATGGCTTTGGTGTTTGAGAACTCACCTTCTGCTACAGAGAGGAGCCCTAGCAGAAAGAAGATAAGCACCAAGTATGTTAGCCTCAGAGACAAGACCACCTGAACAGAAGAAAAGACTAAACCTTGAAATGATAATTATGTCACCTCCTTATAGAATCTATAGGCTAAACACAAGAATGATCTTTAGGACATTAATGCACTGTATTCTCAAATTTCTTGATGTTTGAATGAAGCACAAATTAATGATTCAATTCCGTGTTTTTTTCCATTGTTTATTTGTTTGTTTTTTGCCTATGTAATAGGCAGCAGGGTGGCTTGTACTAGAGACCAGAACATCATGTGAATTATTCCCTGACTTCTGATTTGTTCTCATCCAGCATTTAACTGGTACTTACGTTCTGTCAGTGAGTGCAAAAGAGACAATGAAGCAGCAGTGTTATACCATATGAAATAATATTTCTGTTAAAGCCCAGGTTTCTGTTTTCCTTTCTGTTTGTGTTCTGAACACAGTCAAGATTCTGCTAAGTATTGGGTGGATGGTAATTGTCTTGGAAAAAAAGTGTGTAGAGCTGGAGTTCTGAAGTCAAGTTTTCATTAAGCAAATCTTTGAATAAAACAAAGATCAAAGACATTTTTGCAAATGACTAAGAAGTGTACAGCAGGCTAAAGGAGGGTATAGAACTTGCATTATCAGCTCTGAAATGAATTTTCATCTGGACGCAGCAATAGGCTTCACATATCTCCTTGCTATGTCATTCCACAGAGTCTGATGTTCTGTGTTTGTGTGTTTGTTCCTCACCCAGGACTCTGAGCTCCTCCAGAGCAGGAATCACATCATATTCATCTGTTCATTCCCTGTCCTACACAGCATAATAAGTGCTCAATAGCTTTTTGCAGGGAGGTGACAAATTGGGGACAAGGTTTAAAACAAATAAAATGGAAAGTTTGTTTGAGCACTGACCGAATACTGATTAAGGGAAAGGCAGTGGACTTGAAGCTGCAGATTCAGCTTTTAGTTAACCTCTAAGCCCTCCTCCAGTGTACAGCACATGCTAATAATAAGATAAAATTTGCTTGGTAAAGTGTATTATAGGTGTGGGGTAGAGCGATGTGTGACCACTTTATATACGGTGTCTAACCTCAAGGAAAGGTTTGATGTCTTATACAAAGGGTTTTGTTGTTGTTTTTGTTTTGTTTTGTTTTGTTTTGTTTTGAGTAAGAGACAGTGACCGAAAACAACAGAAAATTTTCACAGCGAGTAAAATAAGTTTTGTGCAATTGATAAAGAAAGGAACATTAGCTGAGAGACAGAATTCAGTCTAGCACTTAGTGAGCTCTTGGCAAGAGTCCAGTTTTCTTATTTTTTCACATATCCATGGTCTATACTTAGCAATATGACTTGGCATCTAATAGGAAAAATCCATCATATCATTGATTCTCTGGGTTTTCTCTTATGTTCATAAAACCCCATATTTTCAATTCATTTCCTTCTTTTGCTCGTTTGACTCAATCTAAAGATGAGTTATTGCCTTTACTTGTATGAATTAGTGATCAGTGTCTTTCCCTTCTCACCCAAAGATCAAAATCTTTAAATTTAAAGGGTCAGGTTACTTATTTTTTTCAGTATTCTATAGCCATACCACTTCCTACTTCCTTACAGATTCTAGCTACTAGCTTGCTGTCATTTTTCCTAACTTTCCATTATTGTGATTGATTTCACTTTTCATGTTAATAATTCATTTGTAACTATGGCTCTGAAGTTCCTGAAGTTCTACAAGGACCTTGTCCTCTACCTTAATGTTACTGTGTATATTCTTTGACAGACCAGCCATACCTTGGGGTTATATATAAAAAATTTCATCTCCTTCATAATCTTGATTGCAAACCATTTCATTCTTCAACTATTAGATTTTATCTTTTCAGTCCACTCTAATGTCCTCATATAAGCCATTTTTTTTTACTCTCTCAACTTTATATTGCTCTTTTCAGTGCTATTGTCTTCCTCACACATACTTTAGTTTGGGTTGTCTGATCTAACTATGAAATATTTCTGTTCGTGTATTATGCTGTCACCTCAGAGTTTGACTTTTGCATGACCCGAAATCTGCTGCAGCCTCGCGCTTGCTCATAAGAACTGCACCACTCTCAATCAAAATTCATTTGACATTAAATTGCTTTGCTGCATATGCTCAGAATTGAGTCTTGTTCTTTTCCTGCAGAGAAGACTAGTTATGTTGACATAATGAGGAACCTTAAGAAAGAGTTTTATAACCTTTCTGTCCAATCAAAAAAATTCTTTCAGAATCTTATTCCATTTGAATAGATTTCTTTTTCTTTCTTTTTTTCTTTTTGCTTCTTACCTTATAGTTAGCCTTCACAATTTGAGGAACTCACTATTTATTCAAAGAGTTAATGGCCTTTCTCTTACCTAGAAAATGAATAAAACCAGCTCTGGTGTTTCCAGTCCTCTAGCAGTCATTTTAATTTTTTTCTCATAGCTATCTTCAAGAGGACAAGCAGACTGTCCTCTTACTCCTTCATTGCATTTTTCTTGATGCTCAGCCTTGCTTGATTCCTACTCTACTTGTGTTTGCCTCTGAGGCTGGTAGTTACATATAGCTGCAGAAAGTCTAAGATATGTTGAGCAGTCCCTCTTGAAACCCAAGGCAGTTTTCTTCAAGTGGATCCTTTTTACTCCTAAGCAGTCCAACATAATTTTTCTATCCCATATCTTCTATTCTCCTAGATGATCATTAAGTTTTTAACCTCCTTTTCTTCAAACTTTGAACATATATCTTCTAGTCTAGTTCTTGTTCCTAGCTGATGGATTTTCTTCCTGCTTCGCTGAGAAGGTAGAAGAACTTAGAACCATATGGTGCTTTTCTAAAATCTGACAGTCCGTTTGAAGCTATACCGCTTATCTTACCATTCTTTCATTGTGAGGAATAAGATTTTTCTGTTTTTCTCCAAGACCATTGTCACCTTGCGCTATCTTTTTCTTTATCTTGTTCTTTTATTTGCTTTAATATTATAACCAGGCAAATCTTCCATAGAAATATTTTCTGACTTCAGTCTTCCTTTCCCCTTTTGTCCTCTTTTTCTGCTTTCATTTTCAGCAACTCTGGAAGCATTGACTGCTTGCTTAGCTTAATATATTTTGAAACATCCTCAAGGCTGTATTTATTCTCATTTCTCTATTACAAACAACTGCAATGAACTCATGAACTGAATCAGCAGATTAAAGTCCCAATGTCTTTTAAGTTCGGTTTACCATTTGCATCCTAGCATGATGTTTTTCTCTCAGGATTTTAGGTACATCTTCATTTCCTTTACCAAGGCTCCCTCACATCCCATTTCTCTCTTTGGAGCTTTTACTTACTCTTTTATTTACTATCATTTGAGCACAATTTCTTACAGACTCAACTTAAAACCACTTAAAATTTGATGGCTTCTAAATGTATGTCTCTAGTTTGGGCAAATAAGAGCTCTTATCTGACTGCTCACTCAACCACTCCATTTGGATGGCAGATTAGCATCTCAAAGCTAAGGTTTCTGCAGTTTAGCCTCCAACTCTTGTTTCTTGGATCTAGAGAGTTGGATCAGTCATTAAGAGCACTGATTGGTCTTTCAGAGGACTAAGTTCAATTTCTAGCACCCACAACATGGCTCACAGCAGTCTGTAACTCCAGGTCTAGGGCATCTGACATCTTTTAGTCTCTGAGGACCCTGTATTCAAGTTTTGCACAGAAAAGCATTCAGCCAAAACACCCACAGGCATAAAAAATAAAAGAAATAAAAATTTGTTCCTCACAAATTTATTTTACAAAACACAACACAATTGTATTATTCTTATTGTTTATACTCAACTTTTGAATTTATACACAACTATTTTTTCATATCCTATCTCCAATACAAGAGAAAAAAATCCATTCAGGTTTTACTTTGAATAAACACACACATACACACACGCACTCACATACACAGACATAGACAGAGACTAAAAGAGAGAAGAAGAGTCAGAGTGATAGAGAGACCCACACACAGACAAACATGCATACACCACACACTCTCACAAGATTCTGCATCTTCTACCTTCTTGTTCTTTTTCCGAGTGAGCAGTCATAGTCATTCAGCTGGCCATTGCACCATCCACATAGCTGTTTTCTCTACTTTGCCACTCACTGACAGTTCATTTGTAATTCAGCAATCACAGTGATACGTTTAGAGCCCATCACATCAGAACAACTTCCTTGGCTTCCTGTGACATCAGATGGCAACATCACTCAGAACAAAGTAATTTTCTTACTTTGGCTTATAACACCTTTGCATATCTACCTTGTATGCACTCTCAGATGATGCCTAGAACTTTCCTGTATGCTTAACACCCTTCACAGCTTCCTCAGTCTTGTCAAACACATCTTCACTTCATTGCCCAAGTTCATATGTTCTTTCCTTCTGTCTTAAGAGGTTCTTCTCTCACAGTGTCACTGTTTGCTTTCTTTTTTATCCATGTTCCAATATTTCTTACTAGTTTGGCCTTTTTTGTTTGTTTGTTTTCAAGATAGGGTTTCTTTGTGTAGCCTTGGCTGTCCAGGACATTAGCTATACTGCTTTGTAGACCAGAATGGTCTTGAACTCACAGTGATCCCCCTGCCTCAGTCTCCCTGAGTTCTGGGATTAAAGGTGTTAACCACCATGCCTGGCTAGTTAGGCCTTTTTTTGACCACTGTAAATAAATTCCAATCCTTCCCCAACTACTTTCCTTTTTCTTTATTTAAAACTCAGTTCTCGTTTATTTATTGCTGTATCTATATTTAATTTGGATTTGTTTATAGTTTGCATTCCAAATCATACACTTGGAGTCATGAATCCTGAAGGACTGAGGAACATGTGTTCTGGTACCTAGTACATGGCAAATAGTCACTATGGATTGCTCAAATAATTACACTGATATTATCATCTATCTGATTTTGCCTTGCAAAATTTTACTCCCCTTTTGCAATTCAGTTTAGTGATTTATTTTGTATGTCATTTCCTATTTTTTCTACCTAAATTGAATGACAAAACAAAGAAGTATGGGAAATTAAAGCAATAAGTCTTATTAAATAAAGGAGAATTGAGAAATATTAGTGGAGTAATAGACGCTTTGGCGATTGTTCCAAGTCCCTGAAGATTTGGCTGAGATAAGGTCTGAGTAGGAGGGTGCAGCTATCTCTGACACTGGAGGGAAAGGCTTGAGGAACATTCCAAGACTGCAGAAGTAAATTGGAATGCATCCAAAGTGGGTCGTCAATATTCTTTGCAGGCATTCCAATTGATCTAAATTGTCGCAATTAGCACTAAAAACCATTATTTATCCATTTCAGCATTTTAATCAGAATGTCATGTAATCATTAAAATTCACACTCTGTATAAATATCAGGATCCTCTTGCCCCTTGACCTAAGAACTTGACACTGAGACCCCCGCCCCAAGGAGGGCTCCCTTCCTCTTGTGGCAATTGAGGAGGTGATAACCTCAGCCCAGAACACAGATGGCGATTGAAAACAATACAATCCAACCTTCTTATTGTGACCTTGACTAGACTGTGCAGGTCTCTCTGTGCTCCATAAATTATGGTTAATTACGAAGAAATGGGAGAGAGGCTCATTCCCTGGGGACATCAGTGGAGAGCAACTGATTTCACTTAAGGCTGAGCAGTAGTAAAGTATATTAATATCAGCTTAATTTGTGGTAATTGCAGTAGCAATAAAGAATTATCCCTGGAATATTTTATTCCCATGATTATCTGAGTGTTTAAACTATGAAGTTTTTTTTTTTTCGGTCATGGTATAAAATGTCCCATTCTCTCCCACCAGGAACTTAGTATAATTAGTATCTGGCAGACAACACTATGTTTAGCCATTTCCTCTGTTCCATGGATGCATTTTTATTAGGTGAACTATCAAGTAACCTTATTTATTATTCCATATAGAAGCGTTTTGATCTCATTAAGATGGATAATTTTCTCCAAACTTGTGTAGTCATACTGCAGCCCAAACTCCCTTTATGACAATTAAGATATATTGTTTTTTTCCCTTTCTTCTGGTGCCCTACTACACAATTAAGATACCATTCAAATCAGTAAATTTATTAGTATATTAACACGCTAATTGGATTACAAACACATCCTCTTATTTCTGAAATGTTTATGATTTAATTGACTTGTTTAAACTAATTTTCATCTCCCTATGCAATTATAATTCGTTGTTAATTGAACTTATTTACACATGGAATACTGATACTTCATTTCCTTGCACCAAGAAAATATGTCTAAAGGTCTCATCAGAGGACTAAGTTTTGGTTTTATTTTGGGGGCACCTGATAGTGCAGAAATAATAATGATCATGTAATATTCATTCATTGAACTGTGTAAGAATTAGTTGTGCTACCTTCTAGGAGAAACTAGTATGATGAAATTAGTTTATAATTATTCATTTATTTGTGAATATTTACCTGTGGAGGTTACTGCTTAAGGAGCATATCCTTTTTTTTTCTGTCTCTGAAGACTTGATATGTGCATTGTGTGTGTATGTTGTATGTACACGTATGTGTACAGATGTATACATCTGGGGTGAGAGGAAGACACCTAGTAGTCTGTCCCTTACCCCTGTTACTCTCTTGATAAAACGGTCCCTTACTGAGTGTGAAGTTACAGGAGAAGGCAGCAAGCCCAGCTCTTCTCTAGTCTGCATCCCTGATAGTGCTGGGATTATAGGGCTGAGTACAGCAATGCCTGGCCTGTCACCTAGATGCTCAAGACTCAAACTCAGTTCTTCATGCTGTGCACAGGGGCTCTTATCCACAGCTCTATATCTAATTTAGCCAGGAATTGGTAACCGCTGTAGACAGGTACAATAATGTAGAGACAACAGGACACATGGTCACATTTTAGAATGCTGGCATTCTGTACTGTGGTTTATAAGTCTGAAATGCTTAGAGGTTTTAAAGGGAGACAGAGAAAGAGAGAGAGAGACACACAGGTGAAGAGGGAGAAAGAGACATTGTATATATGTACATGCTTAATGGTAATGTTCTAGCTCCATGGGGACAAAAGTACAGCTTGAGCCTATAACTGTGTTGACTTAGAGAAAAGTATGTAAAATATAAACCAAATTTGGAGGATGATTTTTTAAGACCTGTAGACTTGAAAGTTTACATTTCTTCCCCAATCCCCAGTTATTTTTGTTGTAAAACACAAGTCATGTACAGGGAAGTACACAGAACCAAGATGTGGTCCAGGTGAACTTTCCCTAGTCTAGAACATAATGACAGCACAGACCCATGTTTGTTCTTGTCTTCTCCAGATGCCTCTTTCCAAAGGAGGACACCTGATGACTTTGATGATTAGTGTGGTTAATTTGACAGAATTTAGAATCATCTTACAGATGGGTCTCTGGGCATGCCTGGGAGATTAATTTGACCACCTTAGCTGAAGTCGGAAGACCTGCCTACTGTGCCTGGTTTCTTTCAAGGGGATCCTGGAGTATGCAATGGAGACAGGCAGCTGAGCGAATGCATTCATTACACCCTTCTGACTGTGGACATAATGTGATCAGCTGCTTCACCTTCCCACTGCCTTGATTTCCTTTCCGTGATGGACATTACCTTGAACTATGAGTTAAAGGAAACCATTCTTTCCATTAAGTCTCCATTGTTGGTGTATTTTATCACACCAGGAAAATAAAACAAGACAATGGCTTTTGTGGCAATTATTTTCTTACCTTTCCTTATATTTTTATACCTTTCTGCATTATTAAGCATTATAATTTAGCTTTAGCTATTTTTTCAGTATTGTAGGAGTGGCCACACAGTATGTAATATTTGCGTGAAGGTCTATTAGCTCAGTAGTGTTCATGAAACTATGCTAAGATTCAGATGGTTACATTTAGCTATGGTTCACTCATAGTCATTTTGCTGTTGGGTTTGTCTTATGAGGCGTAATGCAAATTACGCATCTTCTGTAAGTGGACGAACACTGGAAATTATTATATTTAATGCTGGTCCTGGGTGAAAAGACACTTGAGATCAAAGTCATTTAATTGACTGAAGCTAGGCTGGCAGCCAGCAGGGCCCAATGATGTTCCCATCTCTGCCCTGATACCCCAGCAACTAGGGTTATGGGTCTATGTGCCACATCTAGCTTTTATATAGGCCCTGGGGATCTAAACTCAGGTCACTATGCTTACATCTCAAACGCCCTTAGCCATTGAGCTGTGCTGGAATCATAGATCCGGGAAAAGCTTTCAGTCCCAAACAAACTGGAACAGCTGGTCACACCAGCTGCACAATGGTACTCTGACACTCAGCAAGTAACCCCTAAGAACTGCTGAGGACACACCGGTGGGTACTAGTGGCCATACTGGCCCAGCTCTGTAAGTGTCCCCATTCGGCAGAGTCCTCCTTATATACTACACCTGGCTGCAAGTAGCTTTGTTTTCCTGCCAGAATGCTGGGCTCACAAACTGTTCCACAGGAAGAGGACGATGCCATCACATTCTGTCCTTCAGCCTTCCTGGTTACTTGCCTGGGAAAGGCATGCGATTCTAACAGAGCATTGCCAATCAAGAATTCCCAAGACACATTCAGGCTCAGGTTCAGAGACAGCCACTCCCAACCAGGTTGGCAAAGCATATAGTGTTGCAACATTGCTTTTTCATTTAACGGGAGCTTTCTGTTAAGACATTTCACATCAGCTTTCTCAGAAAATGAGCAGCTGAGCATGGCTAAGAGTGAAGAGACAACGCACCCACAAATAATTGACCACACTGAGGAGAGAAAGGAATGCTGGGAAAAGAGTAGAAGACATGAGAAGAGAAGAAGATGGCAGCATTATGAAGGGCGAAATCGTGTCTGGGTAAAGTCACAAAGACTGGCCCAAGAAGCCCACCCTCCTAACCCTCCCTCATCTCCTCTCTGCCCCCTCCAAGTCCACCTATGGGGGAAGACCTCCTCCCCTTCCATCTGACCCCAGATCATCTGTCTCCTCAGGGCTGGCTGCAATGCCTCGCCTGGGATCTAGCCAGGCTATTACTCCCTGGCGTGTATGGGGGAGGGTCAAAGAGCCAGCCATCTAGTTCATGACTGAAACAATCCCTGTTTCCCTTACTAGGGTCTTCAGTTGGACACCGAGCTGCCATGGGCAGCAGGCCACAGAAGAAGACAATGCAGCTAGTCCTGATGAGACCTGATAGGCTAGGGTCAGATGGAAGGGGATCAGGACCTCCCCTACCAGTGTACCTGGGGAGAGGCATGGGAGGAGATGAGGGAGGGAGGGTGGCATTAGGAGGGAACTAGGGAGGGGGCCACAGCTGGGATACAAAGTGAATAAGGTGTAATTAATATGAAATACATTTTAAAAGAATGAAAAAAATAATTTATTTATTTACTCACTTTACATCCTGATCATAGGCCCCTCCCTCCTCCTCTCCAGTTCTTACCCTCCCCCTCTCTGTTTCCCCTCCCTCCTCTCCTATTTCTCAGAAAAGGGGAATGTCACTCTACCAACCAACCCCAGCTCATCACATCTCATCAGGACTGAGTTAATCCTTTTCTCCCTGGCTTGTGGTTTTGCTTCTCTCTGCAAGCCCTCTGTCCTCCCACCCTTGATCTCCCCAGGTCTGATCTCCACCCTCATTTCTCTCTGAGCTTCTTCTTGTAGCATGTTCCCTCTCTTCAACCATTGCCTCTGTCTATTCTAGTTCGCTTTTTGAGTGAGTTTTAAGCATCCTCTTTTGGGTCCTGTATATTTTTCAATCATCCTCCAAAATATTTTTAGAAATTTGTGCTTAAGAAATTCATATATGTACGCAATGAATCCCTGCAGATGTCCCTGAATATTTCCCCATTCCAACTTCATGTCATTTATTTTTTTTAAATAAGCCACTAAGTCCAATTAGTGTTGTCTATATGTGCATGGGTGTGGGGCCATCCACTATAACATGGGAAATATACCAGTGGCCACAACATCAAAGAAACAGGATTCTTTTCCAATAACTATCAACTGTCAATAGATCCTCATTTAAGGTTCAAACCTTACATGAGCTAGTCTTCCACCCGTGGTATAACTGTGGATGGCTCAATCCTGTATATGTAACTGTAGCTGCAGTTTATGAGGGAAATAACTGTGTCCCGTCCAGAAGACACAACTTTTCACAGCACACCTTCTCATTTGTAGCTATTACATTCTTTCTGCCTATCTTCTACAATGTTCCTTGAACCTTGGTAGGAAGCCATAACAATGCTCCATTCAGGAATGAACACTCACAGTCACTTATTCTTAGCACTTTTACTGACCATGATTCACTGCAAAAAGAGTATCTCTTACTAAGGTCTATGGATGGGAATAGAAATATTTACAAAGCAGTTGAACAATGTGATGGTTAATTTTTATTTTCATCTTAAGGGAACCCATAGTCTCCTGGGAAGAGAGTCTGTATGAAGAATTATCCACATTAGGTTTTCCTGTGGGCATGTCTGTGGAGGACTGGACATAAGTAACCCTGAAGGCATAAGGTGATTGTGTAATTCAAATGCTGGTTTCTGCAATCCCCACATCTGGCTGCAATCCTTGTTCTGAGAATCTCCTGTCTTGATGCCGTATAAACTCTGTATTGTATTGTCCCCCAACATGTCAATAAGGCATCTTACAGACAGTAGCAGTGCAGGAGAAAGAATAGGGCTGAACTTCCTGCCAGCCAAGGGAGCAAGAGTTAGAGGAGGAAGTAGGGGATTCAGCCAGATGTCCAGGAAAGACCAGAGAGAGAGAGCTCAGCAAGCAAGTCACAAACTGCAAGTATCTCTGGGTTGTATCCTGGGAGGAAGCCAGATTAGTTTAGAGGATTCAGAATAGAGTTAATACTGCTCAGGATTGTGCTGTGAAGTTGGTTAAAATAATATAATAGAGTCTCAATTATTTGTGTGATAGCTGGGTTAAAAGAGAAACTAAGAGAAGCAAACACAGTTTTGTAAAAAATAACACTCTCATATCCCCCACGTGTATACAGGAGGTTGAAGGGGAAGGTGAACCCACAGATTTACTCCCTTCCATACAACCCTCATACAACTATTCTTTGTTGATGTCGCAAAAATGTATATGAACACTTTAATTCAGTCATCACTTGCATTACAGTTGCTAACCTGTAAAATGTTAATTGCATTCTTGGTTTTGTCTTCTGCTAGAAGATAGCATAGTTGGAATCATGCAGTCTGCGTTCTTTTCAAAGTGGCTTCCCTCATGCAGTGACAGGTATGTAAAGTTTCTCTTGCCTTTTTATATTGTGCACAGTCATCTAATTGGCTGGTTTCCTTCTGCAATGACTCTATAACCTCAGTATTATTTCATTTATAGAGAGCACTTTTACCCTTTCTAGTATCTATCTTCACCTGGACACTTCAACTTGTGTTTGGAGCCTGGGAAAAGTGGTTCTTTTAAGAGTATTTGAAGTTCTCTAAGGTAACATATTACCTTATTTTGAGTTAGACCTGTGGTTTCTTGCCCAGGAATAATGTTCTGATTTTTTTTTTCCTTCTACTTCCTAAATTTTCCTGAAAACTCTTGTCAATTTTTTCAATAGTTATGATGAACAAGGTTATATACATAAAATATAAATCAGATTTATTATATAATGCCTCATAGTCATTAAATAGCATTCAGTGTTCACAGCTTCATCACCAACAATCTTTATAATTATTTAGGTCTTGGTGGAGGAAAAAAATGTGTGTTTTATCTACTTTGTGTTCCCTCACTTTGGAGTCTGACAACATCATTATCATCTATGTTTCTGCTAACAGTCTACTCAGGGAAAGTCTGGGGTTTTCTGTTATGATCCTCAAATTTGTTCAATCCTCTTTTCATTTTCCTATCCCATAAGCACTTCTACATTTGTAGATATTTGTTATTCAGATGTTATGTATTATAATATCACCAGATTTCCAGGAGCTAAAATCTACATTACTTTTTGCTTTTGGTGCTCTAAAATATTAACCACAAAATTTGTGGCTCAAAACCACAAATTTATTTTCATATTTCTTAATGTCAGACATCTTAAAGATCATTAAGGTCTTGGCAAAAAAATACCTCTGATGCTTAAGTCTTTGTCTTCTTCTCCACTTACTGAGCCCACACACTGTCCACCATAATCTATCTCAAGGTCACCTCCCTATAAACCTTATTTCCACCTGCAGCCTTAATGGCCTTGACATGTAGCATGATATATATCAGGGTCTAGGGTTTAGGGCATGGGCATGCATAAATGCACATTATTGCACAATCACAATGGGCACCCAGGGGATATTTAGGAAAAGAAAATCACAAATCACCAATTATTTTAGTTCATAAAATTTTTGTTCTGAGTAAACTTATGTTCTTGATCTTATTTATTTGCAATTTTAAAGCAAGTAATTGATCTTAAAATTTTAAGACAGTGTGGATTAAAATTTTCATAGGGAAAATATCGTGGGGGAAACAAACCAAAAAAACCGTTCAAAAGGTAATTAAGTTCTTGGTCAAAATAGATTATTTCTGGTCTGCAGTTGGCATCGTTTGTGTGAGAAGCTCCCTTTACCCTCTGGCAGACATACAGCCTGAAATGAGTATGTTACACTGTAGACGTATTTATCATTTCACCACTTCATTCAATTTGCGTTATAAGAAATTCATTTGGGGATGCTGGAGAATACTTCTCAAATGCATGCTGTTGATTAAACAGGGCAGAGTAGCTGTGGACCAGAATTGGTAAAGAGTTATAGAAAGAGAAGGCAGTGGGAATTGATGTGAGTAATGGTGTCTATCCATGCCTTGAAAAATCCTCTTTAAATTACACTTGTGAGTGGATGGGAGAGCACATTCTCTTGAAGCCACCATCAATCCTCTGCCGAGGTTTCAGTCTCTTTAATACATCAGTGAGCTTCCTTTCTTGAACCCACTTTCTGCTTTCTTGAGATGAGATGCTGTGGTCTTCACACTGACGGAAGGACACAAGGGCCATCGATCCAGAGTGAAATCACAGGACAGACTATTTAGTCTTGCATCCTCTGGACAATTAAGCCGACCTCCCATGATAAAGATTTTTCTCAAGAGAAGATGATTTCAATTGGGTTGAACTGAAAATCTGAATAATTATTTTCTTTTTTGGTAAAGGAAGGAAAAAATATATCTGTTAAAGAAGAGTAGGCTCATCAGCTACTTCTGCTAAGTCTCAGAGGGTATACTCACAATTTTTTTTCTAGCTATTGTGTGGGAGTTTTTACCCCTTTAAACAGAGATATTTACAATATAGTGCACTAGTCTAATAGAAACAACACAGCATGGTAGTTGGTGGCTGGCACATAATTTTAGAAAGCTAACCTGGAATCAAATCCCAGTTCTAACACTAGGAATCCTTGTTAGGTTTAGGGGAATTCACCTATAAAATTCCCTTATAAAATGGAAATGACCATAACACAGTCAATATTTGGTGGGATTAAGTGAGCTGACACAATCTTGGTTGCGTATTGACTGATGTGCTTCTATACAGCATCTTGGTGTTACCATCCCTCTCCCGTTTTTTTTTTTTTTCCAACTTGTCCCTCCTCCAGGCTTTTAAAATTCTCTTAAGATCCTTGAAACTATTTTTACTTTCTTTTATTTTGAGTGTCAGCGGTGTTGTATAAGACAGCTATAAAAAGTTGGTGTGTATGTGATATTAAATAAAGTAAAATACTACTCAACAATTAAAAACGAGGAAATCATGAAATTTGCAGGCAAATGGTGGGAACTAGAAAAGATCATCCTGAGTGAGGTATCCCAGAAACAGAAAGCCATATGTGGTATACTCACTTATAAGTGGATATTAGACATATAATATAGGATAAACATACTAAAATATGTACATCTAAAGAAGCTAAACAAGAAGGAGGACTCTGGGTAAGAGTCAAAGTATCACTATTTGCAGACGATATGATAATATACATGAGTGACCCCAAAAATTCAACCAGAGAACTCCTTCAACTGATAAACACCTTCAGTAAAGTGGCTGGATACAAAATCAACTCAAAAAAATCAGAAGCCCTCCTGTACACCAAAGACAAAAGGGCCGAAAAGGAAATTAGGGAAACAACACCCTTCACA
>JAQQSO010001729.1:0-14992 GCA_028658305.1 Pachyuromys duprasi
CCAGATCAGAGCTGTGCGCCGCTGGTCACAGGGAAATTTCTCCAGGTAATAACTGGGTGTCCCTAGGGTTTTCCCACTTGATTTTCTCACCGTAGGAGTTCCGCTCACCTGGCACTCACAATGCTGGCGTTTTAGGTCCCAGAGTTCAGTCTCCTGGTTGCTGCGTTGTTTCTGCTCTCCTACTCCTCAGACACAGTGTCCTCTCGTGGCAGCCATCTTGGATAAGGAATGAATCCTGAGGTACCTTGGCTCCACACTGGTCTGGTGCTTGGAGCTAATGATTCATGCAGTCATTGGTGTGCTAGCAATTTAAGGCTGATTTAAGGGTTTTTCTTTTCTTTTTATTAATGCTGGGCAACAGATTAGCAGGAGAGATTCTGATGAGATAATCCTCTGGGCTGACTCTCCTATGTGAGATTACTTTCTTAAAGTTTTTTTTTTTTCAAGAAAGCATCAGCCACATTCTGTAATATCTCTTCCATATTTGCCAGATCCATCATCAGATGCAGTGAAGTCAGGAGACCAGTGCAGTTACCCATCAAGCAGGGAAGCAGACAGGGAATTGTTTCTACAGCATTCTCCTCATCAAAGCAAAGCAAGAACAACCAGAAAGAAAGAACAGAAAGCTGATAACATGAACAGTACTCTTCTTAAAATGGAGGAATGATCAATGATTACTTTAACTTTTCTATTTTCTGCTTTAAATTCTTACTATAATGCACATACATTATTTTGCAACAGAGGCAAACACAATAGAGGGGGAAAATGAAGGAAAAAAAATCAGTCTTTCCTAGATAAGTAATGATCACGTGCTGTCAGAGCCTTTGATGTGACCCAGGGCTAGGTGATTTGGGAACAGGCTTCTTTACTGGTACCTCATTACCATTTCTAGAATCATTCTTTCTCTCTTTTTCTCAGTAAAAAAAATCTAATTCTTTGAATGAACTACTTCCAAGGTCATGCTTGAAAATGATTCCTGAGGCTTAGTGTACTTGGTCCCTTTACCTTCTGTCCATGTTTCTTTTTTATCGAGTGATCTTTTGTAGCTATAGTCTGAGCTGCTGATTGGTCAGACACTGTCAGACATCATAATTTTGGTCATTACCACCCTCTGGTTTGAATATTTTGGACAGTGGTTACTACTTACCAAAAATTGTCTAGTTTAGCAAAACTTTACACCTGACTTCAGTCTCCAACCTCAATCCTTTAGCAAGATTGTTGTCTTAGTTATTCTCTATTGCTGTGAAGAGACACCATGACCACGATGGCTCTTATAAAGGAAAGCATTTAATGAGGGGTTGGCTTACAGTTTCAAAGGCTTAGTCCGTTATCATTATGGAGGGGAGCATGGTTGGCATGCATGGTGCTGGAGCAGTTGTGAGAGCTGTAGCCCAATCCACAGGCCAAGAGAGAGCAAGAGCGGGCTAGGCACGGGCTCTGCAAACCTCAAATCCCAGACACACTTTCTTTCCCTTTTTTTGAGATTTTTAAAATTTATTTTTAAATTTATTACAATTTATTCAGCTTGTATCCCAGCTGTAGCCCCCTTCCTCATCCCCTCCCTCCCTCTTCTCCCCTAATCCCCTTCCATCTGACCCTAGCCTATCAGGTCTCATAAGGACTGGCTGCATAGCCTTCCTCTGTGACCTGGTAAGGCTGCCTCCCCAAAGACAGCATTTTCAACAAATGGTGCTGGTCTAACTGGATATCTACATGTAGAAAAATGCAAATAGGTCCATACTTATCACCCTGCACAAAACTAAAGTCCATGTGGATCAAAAACCTCAGTATAAAACCAAACACACTAAATCTGTTAGAAGAAAAAGTGGAGAAGAGCCTTGAACTTGGCACAGGAGACAACTTCCTGAACAGAACAGCAACAGCACAGGCTCTAAGATCAACAACCAGACACCCTTTCCTAAACAAAGACATACTTCCTAATCCTTTTAATCCTACCGAAGAGCTCCACTCCTTGGTGGCGAGATATTCAAATGTGTGAGCCTCTGGTAGCCCCTTTTATTCAGACTCACTTCTATTATGCTGCTCGTGATGGCACATACCTGTAATTCCAGCACTCAAGAGGCGAAAACAGGAGGATCCTAAGTTTGAAGGCAGCCTCAGCTACATAGTGTCAGGTAAACCTTGTTATCAAGAAAGATCTTGTTTTGGAAGACTGAAGCAACAAAGACCAAACCTGTGTTTATAAACTGTTTTCTGACTCTTTTTCAAAAGATCTCAAACAACCCAGCAAATGCCTTTGCCAAGGACTGGACAGTCATCTACTTATGATGTGACTGTCAAGCATGATGGCAGGTACCTCTTAGGCTCTGAGGTAGGCAGACTCCCAAGTTTCACCGACAGTGTTTGGTCCTAGTTTCAAAACCCCACCCTGTCATTAAAATGTTTCTTTTTGGTAAAGCCATTAACAAACACAGATCATCCTCTCAGCACTGAAAAAAATCTTCCTGATGTTCAGTGAGCCCAGGTTCAGATGGCATTATTACTGAAGCCATTAAATGATCCTGAATAATAATGTCTTCCTTGTCTGTTTGCATTTGTCTTCTGCCATTTGTCTTGAAGCTCCATAGGGATTCCCAGCCGCTTGTCTCTAGGCCATAACTCTATGCTTGACCTATTAGTTCTAGCCCAGTCCTGCCATGTCAGGCATTCTCCATTGGTTAAATGTGTTTGAGATGCTAAGCATCTTTTTTTTTTTCATTGAATTTGAGTTCTTGAACAAAAATTGCAATAGAAGACCTGGGCTTTGATTCTGAAGTATCATTTACAGATTACGGTGTTTCCCCAAGCCAAACAATTTCCACAAAGCTCTGTTCATGTCCTTGTTCCTCAAGCTGTAGATAAAAGGGTTGAGCATGGGGGTGACCATTGTATAAATAATCGATGCCACCATTCCAATGTCTGCAGAGTAGGAGGATGATGGCTGGAAATATACCAGAAAGACAGTTCCATAGAACAGAGCGACCACTGTCAGGTGTGAGCCGCAGGTGGAGAAGACTTTGCGCTTCCCGCCAGCAGAGGGGATCCTGAGGGTGGTGTGCACGATGTGGCCATAGGAGACCAGGATACAGGTGAGAGGGACCACTCCTGCGAGAACAACATCGGCAAACATCAGGAGCTGAAAGGTGTGGGTGTTTGAGCAGGCAAGCTTGAGGAGTGGGAGAAGATCACAAAAGAAGTGTGGAATGGAATGGGAGGCACAGAAAGAGACTTGAGCCATCTGGAGGGTGAGCGGAAAGGCCAGGAGGTTGGAGGAGAGCCAGGATGTGGCCACCAGCGACAGGCATCTTTGGGGACACATGACAGTGTTGTAGTGTAGAGGAAGGCAGATGGCCACATAGCGATCATAGGCCATCACAGTCAACAGGAAGTCATCGGTCATGGCGAGTGTCATGAAGAAATGCATCTGCAGAAGGCACTCGGTGTGGGAGATGGTGTGATGTTGGGTTTGGATGCTGGTTAGCACTTTGGGGACAATGGTGCAGGTGAAGCAGGTATCGATGAAGGACAGGTTGGCAAGGAAGAAGTACATGGGTGTGTGGAGGTTCTGGTCAGAGACAATGGCCAGGATGATGGACAGGTTTCCAAACAGGGTGACCAGGTACATTCCCAAGAAGAGTGTGAACAGGAGAGGCTGTTGCTGTGGGTGCTCAGAGAAGCCCGTAAGTAGGAAGGTGGAGACGGTTTGGTTTCTAGCTTCCTTCTAAGGCAGATAAATTAGCAAGGAGTTATAGTTAAATACTGGGCTTTTACAAAGGCCACAGGTTCCAAAGACCTTGATAGCCTCTTGCTCCTTACGGAGGCTACAGACAATGGCTAGTGCTTGTAACTTTTCATTTGTAAATATGTGTGGTCATGATGAAACATTGTGAAGGGATGCCAGCTGGCTTCTCCATCACTATACTATGGCAAGCTCTCCCCAAAGAGTGTCTGAATGAGACTTAAACTGGACTTTTTTCTCATATATTCTCTCTCTCTGAGCGCTCTGCCTGCATGCATGTATGCTTACCATGCGTATACCTGGTGCCCACGGAGGCCAGAAAGGGCATTGGATGTCCTGGAACTAGAGCCACAGACAGTTGAGAGTCGCTGTGTGAATGCTGGGAACTGAACTGGGTCTTTTGCAAGCGCAACCAGCGCCCTTACCTGCCAAGCCACCACTCCAGCCCCTGAACTGGAGTCCATACCTCTTTAGTCTTGGCTCCTTTATAAAGGCCCGTACAATTACAGTTTCAGCCGGGTGTGACGACACGCACCTTTAATTCCAGCACTCAGGGAGGCAGAGGCAAGCGGGTTGCTGTGATTTGAGGCCAGCTTGGTCTACAAAGTGAGAGCAGGATAGCCAAGGCTACACAAAGAAACCCTGTCTCCAAAAAAAGATCTCCCCCCCGCCCACAAACCAAGACTATTTCTAAAATTTAGTAGACAGCACAAAAAGTTCTCTTTCTTTCCCCCTCACCCCCTCTGTCTTTTTTTTTTTCTCCTGTATGTATTTTAAGGAAGTCAGAAAGAGAGTGATTTCTTCACAGAGAAGCTAACTGAGGCTTAGACATGCTGGCATGCTTACCCGCTTTGCCTCTGCTCAGCCCTGCATTGCAGCCATGACCCTGTAGAGCGCGGCATCGTTACAGTGTGCCGATTTCACTTCATCTTCAACTTCACCATCAACATCTTTCACTTAGGACCAGAAAGCAATCCTCTCTGGGCTCCTTATTCTCAGGCTGACCTCGCTGACTATTTTACTCTCTGAATCACTGTTTCTTCATTCGCATGTGGGACTTTCCCATAAAGTGTTGTCGTGACTGAGACAGCACCTATGGAAAGCTGCGCTTTTCCCTCTCTGTGTGTGGGTCATTGTCAGGATCAGTAGTCACTGGTGACATGGAAGTCTCACAATGCTAGCGGGCTTCCCAGCTCTGTTCCTCACGTGCCTTGGAAGTTTGAGGAACTATTTACTGGATTTGAATTTTGCTTTTCTGCCCTACAAAAAGTAGATAAAAAACTTTACCTGAGAAGTTTGTTGAGAAACCCACATTCTGGGGTCATCTGAAGTTTCTTCATGAAACTTCATGAATATAAGAATATAACCCAAAGGAGAAACTTCAGCATTTCTGCTCAGCCGTGCAGAGCGACAAATGAAGAAACCATTCAGTGATAGTTGGTGCAATGTGTGTTTAGTATCTTGCAGTGTGACAGGATTTTCCTGCTCTTTCCTCTGTGTAGAGATATTGAGAACGTCATTTACCATCTCTGACTTTGTTTACAAATCTGAGCGGGAAATAATATTATAGTATAGATTGTTATGGCAATTAAGTTTGATAATGACTTTAAATTATTTAAGATAAATCTAGCACAAAGAAAGTATTCAGTAAAATATTCATAAAATAGTAGTAAAATTAGTAAAAGTTGCTAATTTTAATAAAAGAGGGTGTTTGTTTCTATTGTGTCTTTTTTTTTGTACTGTCTGAAGGTTGGGTTTGTAGATTGTGAAGTGTCAATATTAAGTGAAAATTATTGACATAATAGCCATTCCCCTCTTTATCTTTGAGCTGTTGTGAATATCAAAACAACCCATGGAAAAGCATTCACTGTGGCACATGGAAAGAATGAATCAACTTTCCAAATAACTTAAATATCACAGCCCAAATAATATTATACACCAGTAATGAATAGAACATGTTTCAATTATTTGCCAGTTAAATGTTGGGCCAAGAAGAACCTCATGAATAGCAAGTATTTTGACTAATATAAATTAAAATTGAAGACTGAGGTGGTCCTCAGAGTGTCATATTACGCTAGGCCCCCACATGGTGATCAGAAGATCCAGAAAATGGTTGCCAAAAAGGAAGAAGGAAAGGAGAGAAAGAAAAAAAGAGTCTATGTATATAGTGTGCATGTGAATGAAGACATGTTCCATGAAATTGTAGGAAGATTCTTTTCCCTCCTTTCTCTGTGTCCCAGTCTTACCTGAAGGACCCTCCAGTCTCACATTGTGCCTTTACCACCAAGGTGGTTGAATTCACTGCCTCATTGTCACCCCAAGAAAACATGACTGTAGTCAGTGTCTGTGTTGTTCGCAGATGCAGTACCTGAAGTCTCAGGTCTGTAATAACCTCCCAGGCATGAGAGCCAAGACGAGCTGGTGATTTTCAAGTGCAGTGTCTCCTGAGACCCAATCTCAAGCATGCCAGTTGGACAAGGTAGGGCAATCGTCCAGTGACCAGCTGTCTCCTCTGGGTTGTAGTCTCATGAGCCCGATCCATGTTACTAATAACATTTAGAGTGACCAGGGCTAGAATACATGGAGCCTTTGTTCTTGCTTTCTTCCTGGGCTTCAGGCTGATATCATCACAGTTATCACTTCTTGTGCTGAGCAGAATCTTTCTTTTTATGAAGGACATGAGTTAAATTCCTAGAACTCCCATTATAAATGCCTTTATCTGTTTTTCTTGGTTTTATTAATCTTATTCACATGTTTATAATTTAAAAACAAAATTATTATATGTTTTCCTGGTAAATGGAAGTTTAATTGTATGAACTTTTATGTTTGTAATAATTTCTTAAAATTTATTCATTTAATAATAATAAAATTATATCAATAGTTTTATGTCATTATTTTTCAACTCTTTTATTATTGGCCTTTTTATATTTTTAGGTACACTGAGTAAACCATTTAAGGAATATTTGTTGCTGCATTAAAAAAATGGACAGAGCTATAGATGTAGAGTGTGAGGAATTTTCTGAAAGTGAAACATATCATGTGTTAGATCATGAGCACGGCCAGCATCTCATAACACTATTTCAAGTTCTTGTGTAAAGAAAACAACACTTATAATTGTTAGCAAACACATACTACAGTAGGTGGGGACAATCATTTACAGAGAGAAGACCACTTCAATCACGTGACTTCACTATACAGTAATTTCCGGTTGTTTAGAGTAAAGCAAAAGATTTCACCAGGAGCTCAAAAGTACATAGATTATTCTCACGAATCTTGAATGGGGGAGGAGTTTGTTTTCAAAGCTTGAGAAGAAGTAGTTACAAAGAACAAGGCCTTCTGATATGAACACAAACATCATAAAAACTACCACACACACACACAAACACACATATGAAAAGGGGAAACAAGAGAGAGTAATGAGGTAGAAAGAATGACAAATGTATGCTTGTTCTCCAATGGGGAAGCAAGATGCACGCACAAACAGAAGGGAGATTATTTAGGAGGGGACAAACCTGTGCAATGGAGGATAGGTGACAAAGGTGGGCAACAAGAACTGAATGTGAGAAAGTACAGAGACACATGTATATACAAGTGTCAGAATAAAACATATTGTGAATTAAGATAAATTAATAAAACACCGTGGTAAGATGAAGAACTAGCTGTGACACTTGCTAAGACGAAGAAGACAAGGTCATACTGATATCGTTGCTGTTAAAAAGCCTGCCTGGTTCAGTGTAAAACTGTCATGGATCAATGACATGAACACACGCTACGAGAATTTTTAAAACTGGTGATCAGATCCAGAAAGACGTTTCCTCACTAATAATGAAAGAAATTAAAACCAAAGCCAAATGGGAGCCACTGAAAGTATCTTAGATACGAGTAGGTGGAAAATGTAAGCACCAGAGTCTAAGAGGATGCAGAAGAAAGGTATCCCAATGGAAGCATTTTGGAAAAATAGAGAAATAGCTCTAAAATGTCCTACTTGGACATTCTACTTTTGACAACATAAAGATCACAGAGTATAAATACATTTTTTTTGGTGAGACTCATTAATCCTTTCTTGTAATACTGAATGCCTAGAAAGCTCAAGTCACCTAGCAGCAGTGCAAAATTTTATCTATATGTATTTACCTTGTGATGTGATGTAATCTTAGCCAAGATTTTCAGGAAGAAATAATGATAATGAGGTCAAGTCATGTTATATAATATCCATGTCTATATTTTAAGCAGGAGGATTGTGATCATTTTATTTTTTCTACTTTTTATATTTTAAAAATTCACAATTATTGTTGAAAATAAATGGTATCAGTCTATATAAGTTTATTATTAGCCCTATAATTATTTCGGTGGTATTATTTAACTATCACAACAAGACACAGACACCTGTTAGATCTTATAATTGCCTTATTTACCTTGGGCTGGACAGATATTTCACCTATGTTGTCTCACATCTTCTAGCCCCACCCCATGCCATCCACCTTATCCATTCCTATCTGGGCTACCTTCCATCCGTAATCCCAAGATACCCGCTTGTATTTTATATCTGGGCCTTTCCACATCATTCTTGGAGTCCTATCTCCTGGCCTACATTGTTCCTTCTCCATGCTAAACTATCATGGCTTCCTCCATCCTCCTCCCTTCCCATTTTCCTGTCTACTTCCTGTGATTCTCTTGTCCCCCAATGCCTGGGAACCTCAGCCATGCCTACCTCCTTCCATACTTCCCACATCCAGGCCTTTTAATTAACCAATCAGGAATAATGTCCTAGGCAGTTTTACACAACAAGGATAGAGCAGTAACCAGATCTTGAGGGCCAGTAATTAGCATCAGATTACAAGCACCAGACCAACCCCCGACACACAATGATGAGTGCGTGTTTTAGTTCAGGCAGTAACACAAACCATAATTTATAAGCTGAAGAATCATAGACTTATCCTCACAAGTAGTCGTCACTGTGTTCACAACTTTATACACATCCCAGACAGGTGATTCAAGCTGGACTTCTGACTGTGCCTGGTTTCTTCTTTTCTTAGACTTTCTTTCCTTCTTTCTTTCTTCCTTCCTTCCTTCCTTCCTTCCTTCCTTCCTTCCTTCCTTCCTTCTTTCCTTCTTTCCTTCCTTCCTTCCTTCCTTCCTTCCTTCCTTCCTTCCTTCCTTCCTTCCTTCCTTCCTTCCTTGTATGAGTAAATAACAAGTCTTCTTGATTCAGTTGTTTCCACACGAGAAACAATCCCTATCAGTGAGCTACTTCCAAAGAAAGCTGAGCTGGAAATGGTTCCCAGAGCCCAGAGCCCTTGACCCATTGTAGAATTTGCCAGTATTGCTTGCTGCTTTGTGAGACTAAGTCTTAGTCATAGACAGAGCTGCCATTCATACTTCCATCTAGAGCTGAAGCTGTGATGATGTGCCTTGGTGGTTTCACACCTCTGATCTGAATCTGTGCACCAGAACCATTAATTTAGTCTCACCAAAGCTATTGTTGTCCACTTCTTCTTCTCATGATACATTCCATCTTTCGACAGTTGATCCCATCAAACTACAAGTGCTCAGTCTGTTAGCCTGCTGGTCACTATAGCATCCATCTTGTCTTATAGTTCTTCAAAAACTTTAGCTGAAGAGTCTAATTTAGAAAGCATTTTAAAGGTCTAGTCTGGGGGTGGGGGTGGGGGGAGAAAGTACTTTCTAGTGAACACAACATTTTCCCTAGTCGAAGAGTCTCCACAAAGCTCCCTTCATGTCCCTGTTCCTCAGGCTGTAGATAAAGGGATTGAACACAGGGGTGTTCATGTGTGTATCACAAATACAACCATTCCAGAGCCTGCAGAGTCAGAAGATGGTGGCTGGAAATACCCCAGAAACAGTGTCACATAGAACAGAGTGACCACAGGTAGAGAAGAGTTTGTGCTTCTTCAAAATCAAGGACGGAGTACATGGCGTGGACACAAGAGACCAGGACACAGGGGAGAGAGCTTGTGTCTGGGAGAATGGCTTTAGTTAGCATTGTGACTTGAAAGTTACAGGTGTCTGAACAGGAGGGCTTGAGGAGTTGGGGTAGGTATATCACAGAAAAATTATGGGGTGGAATGGGAGGCACAGAAGAAAAATTGGGCTATTGGCAGGGTTGGTGAAAACGTCGGGAGGCTGGAGCAGAGCTATGACGTAGACACCTGCAGCAGGCAGCTTGGAGGACACATGATTATGCTGTAATGTAAAGGAAAGCAGCACAGCAGTCACAGGCCATCGCAGCCAACAGGAAGTCATCCAGCATGGCCAATGCCGTGAAGTTGTGTATCTGTGTAAGGTACTCAGTGTGGAGATGACGTGATGCTGCTTCTGATGCTCACCAGTGCCGTGGGGACAATGGTGCAGGTGAATCCGGCTGTGTGTGTGGAGGTGCTCTGATGATGAGCATATTCCCTAACAGGGTGGTGAGGTACACACCCTAGAAAAGCCCAGAGAGTCCTCAGGGAAGCCCGGAAGCAGGATGTCACAGGAACTTCTCAGATTCCTCAGTTCCATTAAAGTGAAATAAAAAGTGGGATAGTCCTAAATGTAGATAGCCACTGTGAATAGAGATTCTGACCAAGCTTTCTATCTGATCTGGTTTTCTCAAACAGCACAGAGATACTCTGTGTCCCACTGTGGCAGGCATGTGGATATGGATTGTGGTGAAGATTCCGGACAGTTTTAATGGGAGATGTGGTTGGGAATGAATCCCGTACTTTAGCTCTCTGAAAAGTTGGTTCCTTTGCCCTCCTGGATGAGCTTGGGCTGGAGTTCATCTGGGAAAACCTTTTCTGAGCTCTGCATTCCTATTCTTGCCTTTTCAAATAGAAAAGCTATCAGATGTATAAGCTTGTAAAACTTGAATCAGATACTTGGATGATGTACATTTACTAGAAAATTAGTAAGCAGATGCTCATGTGGACATGATTGTGTGTGTGTTTGTGTGTGTGTGTGTGTGAACAGAAGAGATAATGTTTTAAGTAGGTGGGTCATAGCTAGAAATCAGATATTTTGGTATAACGAGAGTATCTTTTCTTTTTTTATTGACGTGCTCTCAGATGTGGATAAAAATCGCTGTATAAACTTACTAGCATCTTACAAATGAAAGTTCTCACCATCTTCATCAGCAGTGCGCCCAGCTTTACCCAGGAGCGTGTTGGCTTCAGAGTCCCGAAAGTTAGGAGGAAATCCTTCGTTTTCTGTTTGTGCTGTACCCTGCAATGTGATCATTCTTTTACAATCTCTGAGCTTCAGTTCTACCATAGATCAATGATTTATATACTTTGTGTAGTTGATCAATGAGGTCATATATCCAAAATGCTAGTGTAGAGTATACTTTCATTACAATGGAATCTGAGATTCACTATGACCCAAAATGTGTTAGATGACACGCTTCACTCTAAACTCGGTTACTTTTTCTATTTTGGGTAAATTGTTTACTTCCTGTAAGCCTCCCTCCCATTTCTAAGATGTATGAACATACCTACTATCCACTTGGCATAAAAATCCCAAGATTAATGGAAGGGCTTTTTTTTTGAACCTGTGATGTGAAATTCAAAATCAGAAATTCTAATTCAGTTTGATGGTAAGCAGGCTATACCAGCCTGTGCTAATGTCTTATTCTTGGAGAGAGGGAAGGAGGGAATGAGATAGGAAGAGGGGAGAAAGAGCAGAAAGAGGGAGAGACTACTCACCTGTGTTTGGCACACCTTTATTTTCCCATAAGCATCTGGAGTGGGATGTTGAATATGTTGCTCAGACCTGGTGGGTTCATTTTCTGCATCTCTTTGGAGGCTCAGAACTGTGTCTCACTCATAAAGGAAGAGTCAGCCAGATGAGGGTTCTCAGAACTAGAACAATCATGAGCTCATCAAATATTGGCTTTACCCAAATTTCTCATGGTGGAATTAACAAAATGATGATTTCTGGGGTGACCTCTGTGTTTCCGGTACTTTCCTGCTTTTAAAATGGAACATCTCACTTCCAGAGAATCCCCTAATTCCCAGGGATACTGGGATGTGTAGTGACCCTTTCACTTTATTTGTGGAAAGTTGGACTTTGATAACCATAAAGGATAAGATAGTTGTACTGTCACTCAAATCATCAGACCTTTCACTCTTTGACCTAGCAGTTGCACGACAAGGCATGCACTTTCGTATGCATGCACTCAGGTTTCTATCCCAATTCTATTTCTTTGGTCAGTCATTTAGCTTCTCAGAGACCCAGCTGTAGAATGAAACTAAATTAACAGAGACCTCAAACTATTCTGAGGAAGGAAAGAAAGCAGGAAGAGAGAGAATCAGCGGTGGAACTTATTGTTGTACTTATATTGTGACAAAATTATTGCATATTAGTAACTGTGCTAAGAGTGATGTGACTTATCTCTGCCTAATAGGTCTTCAGCTTTGTTAACACAGAATTGTGCTAGATAGTTTAAGGTCAACTTGACGAAAGCTAAAGTCATCTGAGAGGAGAGAACCTCAATTAAGAAAATGCCTCTATAAGATTAGGCTGTAGGTGAGCCTGTAGGGCATTTTCTTAATTAGTGATTGATCATTGGGATGGTGTTCCTGAGTTTATAAGAAAGTAGATTGTGCAAGCCATGAGGAGAAAGTCAGTAAGCAGCACCCCTTCATGTCCTCTGCATCAGCTCATGCCTCCAGGTTTCAGCCTTGTTTGAATTCCTGTTCCAGTTTCTTTCAGTGATGGACTACAGTGTGGCATGTAAGCAAAATACACCCTTTTCTCCCATGCTTGCTTTTGATCATGGTGTTTCATTGCAGCAATACAAACCCTAAGTAGGAGAATAGTCAAAATGTCTTCACTTTTCTAGGAACTTGGATATGGATGATTTGTATCAGCTTCAAACTATCAAGAAGTTCATGAATAGATCGCAGCTGCCAAATTGAAGTTCAATCCCTTTGTGACTTCTGACTGAAACAAGAACGGTAAAATGAATTTCAATGTACCTTCTCACATTAGGAGGAAGATCATGCCTTCTTCTCTTTCCAAAGAGCTGAGGCAGAAGTATAATGTTCGATCCATGTCTGCTCGAAAGCATGATGACGTTCAGGTTGTCAGAGGACACTACAGAGGCCAGCAGATTGGCAAAGTGGTTCAGGTGTACAGGAAGAAATATACCACCTGTACTGAACAAGTGCAGTGAGAGAAAGCTAATGGTACTGCTGCCCACGTGGGCATCCACCCTAGCAAGGTGGTTATCACCAGGCGAATGCTGGGCAAAGACCGCAAGAAGATCCTGGAAAGAAAAGCCAAGTGTCAACAAGCAGGAAAGAAGAAGGGCAACGACAAGGAAGCAAAGATCGAGAAGATGCGGGAGTAGAAGCCTCTCATACACAACTTTCATGAAAGACCTGTTTAAGTAATATATATATATATATATATATATATATATATATATATTCATGGATATCAAATCAAAGCTTCCCCTGGATGTTCAAGACAGCCAGGTTGTTTATCCAGGCTAAAAGTGAGGACAAACTAGAAACAAGAAAGTAATAAAGGAGAGAGGGAAGTATGTGCAAGTAAGAGAAGTTGAGGGAGAGATCAGAGATTTTCTGACTTGAAGCCTTCCTGGAATTTTTGACCGTTCTCAGAGTCTTTCTCCATCCCTGGGAGGAGTCTGCCTTTACTGCTGGGTCTTTACTGATAAAGCCTCAGTGTTCTTTCCTAACAGCACAGACTAGACTTAGGGCTGGGCTAATGTGCCTCAGGAATAGGGGCATGAGATCTATCAGCCTTTCATGTGTAGTGTCTCCTGGAAGCCAGTCCCAAGCATGGTAGTTAGAAGCAAGATGGAGCAGATATCCAACCTCCTTGCTGTCCTTTTGACCCTGGATTCTTGATTCTCAGCAGCATTAATAACATCTTCACTTTAGAATAACCAGGTCTTGGAAACCTGAGACCTCTCCTTCAGGGAATTATGAGTTAGGTTGGTCTAGCTGCCTTGAGAGGCATGGGTCATAGGTTTTTCAGGTTAGAGTTCATGGCTCCTGGGGCACTGTGTGCTTTTGAGTTCCTGAGAAAAGGAGTCACTTCCTCAGGCCATGGAATATGCAGGCCACCTGTGTATCTCTGCATTTCCTGGGAGCCAGTGAAGCATATAGAAGTTTTTAGTCTTAAACATTAATCCTGAGTGTTCTATATAGCTTACAAATGTCACTGTATTCTGACAACTAACATTGTATTTTGTCTTCCTTGCAACCACCATTGTATTCTGTTTCTGATAAAGGTCTAAAAAGGATAATTTCTTGCAATAAACTTGTCTCAGCCCCAGTCTTGCTGTGACCTCTCTGACCCTGGCCTGATTGACGTTCCTTCCGGCCATCATCACGTAACCCTGGCTTGGCAAGTAAGTGCTGGTGCTTACTCACTCTTCGTCTTACCTCTCCCCAACTGCGTTTCCCTATTCCAACCTGTTACAGAGTTTTTATCTTCTAACTGAAGTCTAATTCTCAAGAGGAAAACCCATCAGAAAATGAATAATAATAAATGGGTAGAGCAGACTTGGCCTAGAGTGGGTAGCAGACTGTTTTTCAGAGGCCTGAAGTTCTAGCATGTAGAAAAAAATAATAAAGCGACTTTTTCTCTGTGGCCACAGAAGGTACAGATATGATGCATATAAAATCTGCAGAGGAGACAAGTCTTCTTCAGGCAAGATTATTCTAATGTTTAAAATATTGTCACAAGACAGTCAAAATTCCAAACACATATGGTGGAGGGTCCCACAAAGCCTCCCCTAGCTGAGGAACTACTGGCAGCTGATGGCTAGTAGAAAAGAGATCATCAGTTTTCTTCAGGGGTTGGTTGCCCTGGGAAGGTTGCCCTACACTGATGCACATACCAGAAGCACCAACTGGACTCAGTTATTTTTTTTAAATTTATTTATTTTTATATCAATCACAGGTTAGGTACTTTGAATCCGAGGCGTAGCCCCCTCCCTCAGTCCCTCCTACCCTCCCACTCCCTCCCTCATCTCCCTCCTTCCCGCCCCCTCCATGTCCACCAACAGAGGAGGAATTCCTCCCCTTCCATCCAACCCCAGCTTATCCTGTCTCCTCAGGGCTGGCTGCAATGTCCTCCCCTGGGATCTAGCCAGTCTGTCACTCCCCGGCTTGTATGGGGGAGGGTCAAGGAGTCAGCCATCAATATCTTGACTGAAACAGTCCCTGTTTCCCTCACTAGGGTCTTCAGTCCTACACCTAGCTATAATGGGCCCCATCT
>JAQQSO010001730.1:0-14991 GCA_028658305.1 Pachyuromys duprasi
CCCTTAGTGTGCGGACTAGTCAAAACGATCCCCCAATCCACTCAGTCTGAGGTGGTTCTGATGATAGGTTCGTGCCTGCCACACATCTGTGGGTTGAAGCAGAACCTGGGTGCAGTGTGCGCTCTTAGGGTGCAGTTCAGTGTAAAGGGCACCCGGTTCCTCCTGAGACTGCCCGTGAGACTGTGTGATCCAGTCTACAATGGCGGGTGTGGGCACCCAGCTCGGCTGCTTGTCCAGATCAGAGCTGTGCTCTGCTGGTCACCGGGAGATTTTTCCAGGTAATAACTGGGTTTCCCTAGGGTTTTCCCACTTGATTTTCTCAGCGTAGGAGTTCCGCTCACCTGGCACTCACAATGCTGGCGTTTTAGGTCCCAGAGTTCAGTCTCCTGGTAGCTGCGTTGTTTCTGCTCTCCTACTCCTCAGACACAGTGTTCTCTCGTGGCAGCCATCTTGGATCCGGAAACTTATTTTTTATAGCTATATTACCTAGCCTCAGGTGTTTTGCCATAATCAAATAAGAATTAGCATGGTTGAAAAAAGACATTTTTCTGGATTCATCATATCTTAGGTCTGTAACATAAGTTTACTTATTTTTCTTATTCTTCTCATTTTTCTACCTATCTACCTATCTACCTACCTATCTATCATCTATCTATCTATCTATCTATCTATCTATCTATCTATCTATCTATATCTATCTATCTATCTAATCACTTTTAATTCTGATCCCAGCACCCTCCCTTATCTACTCTCAGTTCTGCCCTAATGCCTCTCCCCCATTTCCCTTTCTCCTTCTCTTTAAAGGGGATTACCCCAAGGGGTACTAACCAATTCTGGCACCTCAAGTCACAGCAGGACTAAGGGTATCCTTTCCCATTGAGTCCACACTAGGCATCTGAGCTATGGGAAAGGGGTTCAAAGGCAGAAAACAGAGTCACAGACAGCATCCACTCCCATTGTTAGGGGACCCACATGATGACTAAGCTACACACCTACAAAATATGTGTAGGGAGGCCTATGTCAAGCCAGTGCTCTTTGGTTGGTGTCTCAGTCTCTGTGAGCTCCCATGATCCCAGGTTAGTTTACTCTGTTTGTTTTCTTGTTGTGTTCTTGACCCCTCTGGCTTTCTCAATCCTTCCTTGCACTCTTCCACAGAACTCCCCAAGGTTGGCCTATTTGTCTGTGGTGTCTGCATCTTTTTCAGCAGATACTTGATGAATCCTCTCAGAAGACAGTTAGGCTAGATTCCCGTCTGCAATCATAACAGAGTATCATTAATAGTGTCAGGGGTTGACTCCTTCCCATGGGGTGGGTCTTACATTGGGCCAGTCTTTGGTTTGCCATTTCATCACTCTGCTCCAACTTTATGCTTACAGTTCTTGTACATGAAACAATTTTTGGGTTGAAAGAATTATGGGCGAGTTGGTGTCCTCACACCCTCTCCCAACTTGTTCTCCTTTCATATACTTCATTTCCTCTTCTAAGTGAAATTCAAGCATTCTACCTTGGGCCCTTCATGGCTTCTTTGGGTCTGTGAATTGTAGCAGGATAATCCTGTACTTTATGGCTAATCTCCACTTATAAGCGACTATATACCTTGTGTGTTTTTCATGGTCTGGGTAACCACACTCAGAATGATCCTTTTTTAGTTCCATCAGTTTTCCTGCAAGTTGCATGAAGTCTTTGTTTTTAACACTGGAGTAGTAAACATACCAAATTTTCTTCATCCATTCTTCAGTTGAGGAACATATAGGTTGTTTCCAGTTTCCGGCTATTATGAAATAAAGCTGTTATGAATATAGCTGAGCAAGTGTCCTTGTGGTGTGGTGGAACAACTTTTGCCCAGGAGGGGTATATCTGGGCCTTGAGGTAGAGCTAATTCTGATTTTCTGAGGAAGTGTCAGATTGATTTCCAAAGTGGTTGTACAAATTTCCTCTCCCAGCAGCAATGAAATGTTCCCCTTGTTCTACATTTTTGCAAGCATGTGCTATCTCCTGAGTTTTTGATCTTAGTCATTCTGATTGTTGTTAGATGAAATCTCAAAGTCATTTTGATATACATTTCCATGATGACTGAGGAAAGCATTTTTTATGAAATTCTTTTTTAATTATTATTTTGTTATATTAATTACAGTTCATTCTCTTTGTATCCCAGCTGTAGCCCCTCCTTCATTCCCACACAAATCCACTCTCTATCCCTCATAGCCTCCCACACCCCTCTCCAAATCCACTGATAGGGAGGACCTCCTCCTCTTCCATCTGACCTTAGCTTATCAGGTCTCATCAGAACTCATTGTCCTCCTCTGTAGCCTGGCAAGGCTGCTCCCCCCTCAGCGGGAGGCTGTCAAAGAGCTAATCACTGAGTTCATGTCAGCGACTGTTCCTGTTCCCCTTACTAGGACACCCACTTGATACTGAACTGCCATGGGCTTCATCTGAGTAGGGGTTCTGGGTTATCTCCATGAATAGTCCTTGGTTGGAATATCAGTCTCAGAAAAGAATGCTGTGCCCACACCTTTTGGTTCTGTTGCTCTCCTTGTGGAGCTCCTGTCCTCTCCATGTCTTACTATCTTCCCCTTTTTTCATATGATTCCCTGCATTCTGCCAAAAGTTTGGTTCTGAGTCTCCACATCTGCTTTGATATACTGCTTGGTAGAGTCTTTCAGAGGCCCTCTGTGGTAGGCTCTTTTCCTGTTTCCTGTTTTCTCCTTCTTCGAATGTCCATCCCATTGCCTTTCTGAGTGAGGATTGATCATCTACCCCAGGAGCCTTCTTCTTGCTTAGCTTCTTTAGGTGTATATATTTTTATATGTTTATCCTATATTATATGTCTAATAGCCACTTATCAGTGAGTGTATACCATGTGTGTCTTTCTGTTTCTGGGATACCTCACTCAGGATGATCTTTTCTAATTCCCACCATTTTCCTCCAAATTTCATGATTTCCTTGTTTTTAATTGCTGAGTAGTACTCCATTGAATAAGTGTACCACAATTTCTGTATCCATTCCTCTGTTGAGGGCCATTTGGGTTGTTTCTAGGTTCTGGCTATTACAAATAAAGCAGCTACGAACATAGTTGAGCAAATGTCCTTGTTGTGTACTTGAGCATATTTTGGATATATGCCTAGGAGTGGTACAGCTGGATCTTGAGAAAGCGCTATTCTTAATTGTCTGAGAAAACACCTGATTTATTTCCAAAGTGGTTGTACAAGTTTACTTTTTCACCAGCAATGGAGGAGGGTTCCCCTTTCTCCACATCCTCTCAAGCATGTATTGTCACTTGAGTTTTATATTTATAATGCTGCACAAAACTAAAGTCTGAGTGGATCAAAGACCTCAATATAAAACCAGACACACTAAATCAATTAGAAGAAAAAGTTGGAAAGAGCCTAGAACATATTAGCACAGGAGACAACTGCCTGAACAGATCACCAACAGCACAGGCTCTAAAATCAACAATCAATAAATGGACCTTATTGTTGGGAGCTGGGTCACAGCCACTTTTGGTGGCTGCTTTGATATTCAAGTATCAGCAAGGAAGACAGGCTTCTACCTGGCTTTCCCTTTGAGTCAGGGAAGAATTTACAAGTCCGTTCGCCTTTTGTTTTGTGACAGCAGGTGGGAGAGCTTGTTAAAATCACACCTCCTGCCTCACCTCCTTGGGAAGTTAACCCATTGTGTAAACTGTGTTGTATAAATAAACCAAGGCAACCTGGCTGCTTCACTTTTTCGGGTGCAGAGTGCATGGCACTAAGAGCAGACTGCCAAAAGCCTCTCAGAACATAATATGTGTTGTATATTTTATTAATTTCAATCCTCACTCCTGACTCAGGAACCCGTTCTGATCTGCTGGCGGGCTCCGGCACCTTATGAAACTGATAAGCTTCTGCAAGCAAAGGACACTGTCCTCAGAACAAAATGACAGCTACAGATTGGGAAAGGATGTTCACCAACCCTATATCTGACAGAGGGCTGATATCCAGAATATATAAAGAACTAAAGAAGTTAAAAAGTAACAAATCAAGTTAGACAATTAAAAATCGGGTACAGAGCTAAAGAGAGAATTCTCTGTAGAGGAATATAGAATGGCAGAGAAGCACTTAAAGAAATGCTCAAAGTCCTTAGTCATCACGGAGATACAAATCAAAATGACCCTGAGGAAACCATTTTTAACTGCTTCTCAGCCATTAAAGATTACTTTCTTAAGAATTTTCTGTTTAGCTCAATACCTCATTTTATATTGTTCTATTTTGTTCCTTTGTGTTTAATTTCTTGAGTTCTTTATATATTATGGATATTAGCCCTCTTTCAGATGTAGGGTTGGTGAAGACTTTTTCCTACTCTAAAGGACGCCATTTTGTCTTATTGGTAGTTTCTTTAACATTGCAGAAACTTTTCAGTTTCATGGGGTTGATTGTTGGTCTTAGAGTCCGAGCTGTTGGTTTCCATTCACGAAGTTGTCTCCTGTACCAGTGAGTTTAAGGATATTATCCAGTTTCTCTTCTTTTAGATTTAGTGTAACCAGGTTTATGTTGAGCTGTTTGATCTAGTTGGATTTGAGTTTTGTACAGGGTGATAAACATGGATTTATTTGCAATCTTCAACATGTAGACAACTCTTTAGATCAGCAACATTTGTCAAAGATGCTTTCTTTTCCATTGTATAGTTTTGTCTTCTTTCTCAAAATCAGATGCTTGTAGGTATGTGGGTTTTCTTCTGAGTTTTTGGATTGATTTTATTGATCAGTCTGTCTATTTTTATGCCAATATGATGCAGGTTTTATGACTGTTGCTCTGTAGTACATTTAGAAATCACGGATGGTGATACTTCCAGAAATGTATTTACTATACAGGATTCTTTTGCCTATGCTGGGTTTTTTATTTGTCTACATGAAGTTTGCTTTTTTTTTTGGTCTGTAAAGAATTGTGTTGTTATTTTGATAGAAACAGCATTGAATCTGTAGATTGCTTTTGGTATGATGGCCATTTTTATTATCCAATTGATCCTTGAGCAGGAGAGATTTTTTCATCTTCTGATTTCTAATTCATTTTCTTTCTTCAAAGACTTAAGAAAGACTTGTCATACATACTTGCCGCTTGCTTGGTTGCAATTACACCAAGATATTTTACATTATTTGTGGCTATTGTGGAGTGTGTTGTTTACCTAATTTCTTTCTCAGCCTGTTTATCACTTGTGTAAGGACGAGACACTATTTTTTTTGAGATAATTTTGTATCCAGCCAGTTTGCTGAAGGTGTTTATCAGCTGTAGGATTTCTCTGGTAGAATTTTGGGTGCCACATAGTTATACTATCATATCATTATGAGTAACAATACTTCAACAAACTTTTAGCCAAACTAACTAAATGACAGAGACAGTATCCAAATTAATAAAATCAGAAATTAAAAGGGAGCCTCAACAATAGCACCAAGAAAATCCAAAGTGTCATTAGTTCTTACTTCAAAAACCTGTACCTGACAAAATTGGAAAATCTAAATGAAATAGACAATTTTCTTGATAGATACCACTCACTAACATATACTCAAATTTGGGTAAGCAATATAAATATACCTATAACCTATAAGGAAATAAAAGCAGTTGTTAAAGTTCCCCCAACAACAACAACAACAACAAAATCCCTGGGCCAGATGGTTTTAGCAATAAAGGGACCAGTTCAATCATAAGAATTTATGATTATATGTGTGCGTGTGTATGCATATATATATGTGTATTCTTAACTTGCAGTTCCCATATATAAGACCTTACAAGGGAAGATGGAAGTCAATAAAATAAAAGCAAAAGACTTTAACACTTCTTAAATGATGGACAGGTCATTCTGAGAGAAAAAATCAGTGTAAGAATAATCTAACTACCCACAATATATGTTCATGAAGCATTCTCTCTGCTACCTGTCTCAATACAGCACAAAGATCAGATGACTGATCTGACTCTCTTTTTTCTCATAGTTTACATGTATTCTATAAAGTTGACCTTATTGCAGTTGATAATGGAACAATGCTTCCTAGAAGTTGGATGAGCAAGGAAGTTGAATTTGAAGATGCTGAATAAAGATTGTTACACTTCAGTTACGTGGGAGAAATACGTTTTCGTGTTATCAGGAGTAGAATAATCAGGATAAAGTCATATATGATAGATTTCAAGATGTGTGGGAGACAGAAGAGGGCATTGCAGCCAGTCCTGAAGAGACCTGATAAGCTAGAGTTAGATGGAAGGGGAGGAGATCCTCCCCTATCAGTGGACTTGGAAAGGAGCAGGGAGGAGATGAGGGAGGGAAAGTTGGGATAGGGAGGGAATACGGGAGGGGGCTACGGCTGGGATACAAAGTACATAACCTGTGATTAATAGAAAATAAAAATGTTAAAAAAAAGATGTATAGGAGAGAGGATTCCAGTTGTTTTACTCACAGAACTGACACATATTTGAGATGACAATTTTAAATACCCTTACTAGGATGAAGGCAGAATGCACACATGTCAAAGCAGCACAGGATGTCCCAAACATAAGCAAAATCACAGCAATTCAAAGGATAATTATTTAAGGAAATTCTATTTAAAAAAAAACATCATTTTCTAAAGAAATGATTTTAAGCTCCCCATCTGTATAAAGATGTACTCTTGCATACTTTCCATGATAAGGACTCCCAGTTTCATGTGGGGCAAAAGATTAAGAGTGGTTAGCCTTGTCTTCTCCCCCAGCTTGGGCGGAGGACTCCAGTCTTCCCCCATTGAGCGAAATGCCAACAGGGATTTCGTGTAAATCCCAGACTAGGTGAAAAAAACATTCCTTCTCGTCTTACAGTTTTAATCTTAACGTGGCCAATTAAATATGTATATTTTTTATTTTTTAAATTGACTATGCATTCTCTTCTTTTGTGTTTTAGATATATAATGTATTTTAAATGTTTTGTAGAGTGTTGAATTTGGTGCTGTTGGTAAAAAAATCTACCTGTATATGAACCACAGTAATTGTTATATATTTCTAAATTATATTTAATAGAAGTCCACTGAAAGAGCTATAAGCATATTCTTAAGAACCACTAATGTGAACGCTTTTCAAAATTACATTATTTAAGTATTAACACATATATAATGTGCTTAGAAACAGTGTTCTCTTTTCTACTTTTTGGAAAAAGTTTTGAATACATATGTACATTATGGATAATTGCATCCTGATTTTAATAACATAGTGCCACTTATTCGGTGGTCTGATATATAAATATGAACTAAAGAATAATAAAATATTACAAAGTTTTGTGTTTTAATATTAGTAAATGATAGTTAAGGACCTGGGAATGTGGAGCTCAATCGGGTTGTTTGAAAATAAAAAGCAAAAAGCTACATGAATATAAACTCATTATGCACTTAAATTATTAAATTCAAAGAGAAAATTCTTCTGTAATAATTATGAGCCCGGGTTCTGCTGAGAACCTGCTTTTTAAAGTATCCAGTGAACCCAGGCACAGCAGTGCATGCCTGTAATCCAAGCATTAGGGGAGGCAGAGGTAGGTGGATCTCTGTGAGTTCAAGGCCAGCCTGGTCTACAAAGCTAGCCCAGGATAGCCCAGGCTGCACAGAGTAATCCTGTCTCAAAAAAACCAAAACAACAAAAAAGTATTCATTTAAAACTGCTTTAGTCTCTTTGCATCTGAAATGTTACAATACAATAGTAAATGTTTAACATCATTTTCCACTAATAAACTTTCTCTTCCTATTCACATAAAAGTATGATTAGCAATTAGTGTTATACATTATGATGGCTTCTAATTTAAAAAAGATAGCGAAATTATTAGTCCTTCAGGTAGCTAGTTACTAATGACTCATGTGCCTTTCATCTCATTCATAATGTTAATCAAAGAGAGACATAGGAACTTTCACCTACAGGAAGTTTTAGAAGCTACTTGGACCAGTGATCAAAAGGACGTCATTAAAGACAAGGTACTTTGGGAACATTTACTGCCTGGTGTTATGTACTAAAAAGGGCTCAGCATTACCTATGAATTTAATTATGAAATCTAAGACCAATCTGATGGAGAGAAAGTCTACAAGCTAATTGGCAAATCTTTGAAAATGTCAAAGTCATGAAAACTAAGGCTGGGGATCTTAGAAGAGGCTAATGAGACATGGCTATAATTACAGGGAGAGAAACAACCCACGGTTCTGGAGGACAACAAGATGCAAGGGAAACAGCACATAATTTAGGGTCATGAGTTACACGGTATCAGTGTGAATATTTTAATTTTTTAAATATTTGCCTTCAGGTTAAACAAAGTTAGAAGAGCCTCATGAAAAATATATAGGAAATTTGGATTCATATTTTGAATGTTCTTAAAAATGGGTAATAATTTCAAATAAAGCATTAGTATAGAAATTTAAGATGAAAGTCATTTTTTGTCTACTTTTTTCAATTGTCAGTAATTTTTAAATGAGTTATTTGTAAATAAAATAAAATAAAATGACTTTAGATGATATAACACTTAGTAAGAGTGTGGTAGGCATTATCATAGTCCTCTAAAGATGGAATTTTACTTCCTGAAACTTGTGAATATTTTCAGATTAAAAGATCATTTCCAGATATGAATTCTTAAGAATTTTTAAATAGAGATAAATCTTAAATTATGTGGGCAGTGGCAAAATGTTTACGATTCATTAAAAGCATGAAGTGAAAAATCAGATGTGTGTGTGTGTGTGTGTGTGTTTGTGTTTGTTGGGGGGGGGTTGAATGAATTAAAGCAGAATCCACGAATGAAGAAATTCAGGTGCAGTCAAAGCTAAGGAAAGCATAGGTGTGTCTCCCAATGGGCACAGCTTCACTTTAGAGGTATGTATTCCTAGTCTGAGAGGTAGTTCTCCTGTGTTGTTTCTGGTCCACTAGTCTGGGCTGATTTTGTACTGATTTTTACCAACAGCAAGAGAGGCCTGAAATCTGACATGAATGCAGAGTGCTCACTCTGGCTAGAACTTTTCATACAACTTTATTTGCTTAGAGTGATTGAGCAGCCTTTCCTATTCTTAAACTCTTCATGTGCTGAGAATAGTTCAGTCTCAATAAAAAGTAACTTAGGTGGAATACTTTTAAATAAATAAAAATTTTAATAATATTAAAAAGCATATGTGTCTGTATGTGACCGTGTGCTTGTGAGTTTGATTGTCTACAATAGCTAGAAAAGGCCATCAAACCTCACAGCTCAAGTGACAGGTAGTTGTGAATTTGCCAGAAACCAAACTTCAGTCCTCTGGGAGAGAAAGACAAGCTCTTAACTGCAGAGCCATTTCACTCGTGGTCATCTTCTTACCTGGGAATTCATTCAGCATCATAATCATGGGGAGAGTCTTACAGAAATGCTCCAGTACCTAGCAGTCCATCTAGGGAGTGAAGATGAAACAACCAATAGAAATTACAGGAGGCTGTACAGAATAAAAAGGCACGGATTTTAGTGGGCTGCCCGACTGAGTCCAGCAATCACAGAACTAAACAAGTAGATCTGTGTGCTAACCCACAACATGGAATAACTGAGTAATGTGGGATCTTGATGTTTACTTTTCAAAAGAAAGAGACAGATTACTTTAATTATTTATCAATAGGACCAATTAGGAAAGAATCAAGCAATCAAAACACATCCACTTTTTAATCCTTCATGGGAAGAAATATTCCCTAGAGCCTCCCTTCTTTATTTTCATTATCACCGTCTTCTTCATAACCATGACCATCACTATCATCTCCAGCACCATGATCATCATCGTCAGTGTAACTTTACGCAGTCCTTATCCAGAAGAAACATCAGCACAACTCTAGTACTCAACGAAAGTAATCATGCAAATTCAAAAGTATTTATATTAAAAAACATATCAGTATAACAGTGTCACAAAATTAGCTTTCTAAAATTCATTTTTGCACTTGCCTCGCTAATCGTTGTTCTTCAATAATAGTGACTAAGACCTTGCATATGGGGATATTAAATGATATTTTTATCATGACATTCTGGATATAAGGAATAGCCAACCTGGAAATTTGTGCATATGTTAATTTATGACTCACTAATAGTAATAATCCTTGTAATAAGTTATATATATATGTTATTTTTTCCTGATTTTCATATGAGAATCAATAAGCAGAATCCTCATCAGAAGAAGCATTTGCTCACTCTCCAGATATGTCAAGGACAGTGCCATATACATACATTGTAATTTAGAAAAATCCTTTTTTTTTGCCATGGGACATCTGTGTTCTCAATCCACAGCAACTGTATGAATCAAACAAGTACCCTGAGATGCAAATCTTATTCTAAGCTGAGCAAACACAGACAGAAACAGAAAGCAGGGAAGAAGTCATGTGTATCACCTTTCAAGGACATTTAATAACCAGGGAATCAAGCAAATAACAAAACAAGCAATTGGTCAGGGAAACAAACACTGTTATTCCCTCTTACAAGGATGGAGACCACGTAGAAATAGCAGTCTGATGCTAAAAAAATGCTGAAGCCGATTATGTCATGGTTCTGCAGCAAAAGTCAATACTTTAAAAAGTCATGGTTTCTAAGCTCTTCTTTGTCCCTGATTCATAATATTACTCAATATATGTGAGCTGGCTGGTGTGATAGTCTCTGGTGATCACAAATGCCACTAATAAAGTTTGTTTTTTTTAAGATCTCCTTTTACATATTAAATTACCGTTAAAACAAAAAATTGCATTTTCTTTTACAGTAAATTTAGGTGGGAATTGCTGGTTCAAAGTTAAGCGTAATAGTCTTTTCTCAATGTTGTATTAAATAAACATTTAATTGAATAAGTACTTCACATATTCTCTCAGCTATCAAATTTTACTTTTATTCAACTTTTATTTTTACTTTACTTTATATATTATGTTAATATAAATCATATTATATCATCTAATTTAAATTTTGATTTTTAGTAATATTGCTGCTAACCATTCTTGGAGATGAAAGCCTAAAGCCAATAAACTAAAAATTACTTACTATAATTTATTATGATTTGTGACTGAATAAAAAAAATGACCCTGTAGGTGACTCATATCCAAGAGAAATTGATGGATTAACTAGCTTTTGAGGGCGAGTACTAAAGAAGGAGGAAGAGTTCAGCACACAGTATGTTGGGGAATTGTTGCAGATTAAAGCCACAAATAAAATGCAAGATATGGCAAATTATGATGCTATACTCCATTAGGTCTTCCTAAATCCAAAATCCAGTAAGAGCCAAAGGAGAAGGGATTAGAAGAGGAGCAGCTAGATTTCCATGAAGCAAAATTTGTAGTGCTGGGTAAGCAAGTCAAAAGCCTACAGTAAAATTCAAATCCTTAAAGATACAAACTCCAATGCTATGAACATGGAGCACCAAGAGCATAGCAATAAGAGACTAGGGCAGTGTCCACAAATATGCAAATTAGTTCAGACTTTAAAATAAATACTTTAAAAAATTGCTATGATGTCCTAATGAGTTAATTTTATCTTTATTGATTAGGTTAGAGGAATAAAAGCACTAGAATAACAACTATTCATTAATACTCACAATTTCCTAGAAAACAGTCAAGGGCACACAGCCTTGAGCTCTGAATGAGTTCACATTTTTTTTTAGTGACTTGTGTAGATACATCACATTCTTACAATTTAATCCTTCACTGTTCTTACCCACAATGCATTTGGTAAGCCCAAAGGTGAAGCTCTTACATTTCTCATGCCCTGGTTTCCACGATGACTAACACTTCATTTAACTACTAAATTACAAACCACATACCAGTCTACAAAGCGTCTGACTTTTCATCAAGTTATTCATCTCTTCAAAGAACTTGAAATGGAAACTTATTTCCGGATTATGGGGGCATCTTCACCTGAAGTGACGCTGGTGCGGGAGGTTTAGATCTTCAACTGCTCCAGAAAGACTTGTTTGAGCCAAATTCTGTAAGAAATCATTATATACCATGATATCACACAAATCTGTCCAGGCCCAGGAAACAACTATGAAATGAATCCCAGGTATTTATTGCTGGTGTTGAAACAAAATTCATAAATGTGGATAAAGTACTCATGTGGAGGAATAATAGAAATTAGAGGGATTTTGGAGAAGGTAGGGTTAGAGGAACAGAATGCACTTTACACATAAATGAAATTGTTAAATACCAAATTCAAAATATTTTGAAATAAAGGCGACAGTAAATATATAAGCTAAAAAAGTTCTAAGGAAAATGAGTATGAACACATCAAAAGAAGCTAACACTTAATGATGAATAAAATTTGAAGCCTTTGGGGCTGGAGCGATGGCTCAGAGGATAAGAGCACCGTCTGCTATTCCAGAGGTCCTGAGTTCAGTTCCCAGCAACTACATGGTGGCTCACAACCATAAGTAATGAGATCTGGTGCCCTGTTCTGCTGTGAAGGTACACATGCAGATACCATACTATTAATCAATTAATTATTAATCAGTTAATTATTAATCAATTAATTATTAATTAATTATAATTGAAGCCTTTGATAAAATTAAATAATTTATTTGTTTGGCTTTTAATGTATTTTCCTGAAGATGTTTACAAGAGCCTCATTGTCACATTGGGTTGTGTGTAGTCTGAATATAAGAATCGGAAACCTTAAAAGTAGAAATGTTTCATATAGGACAGAAGAAAGAAATTATTAGAATATTTACTATACGTTATAAATAAAATAAACATGTCCTTAAAGGCCCTTTGTTTTTGCATAATTGTAAATATTTAAAATCTGAATAAAGCCTTATGTTGAATTCCCACAATCCACATGATGAAACTTGAAAATGAAGTATTTATCTATATTCTTTTTATTATATAAGTTTACCTGTTACTTAAAAATTACTAATATAGCTAACAGTGGTGGCACATGCCTTTAATCCCAGCACTCAGGAGACAAAGGCATTTGGATATCTGTGAGTTTGAAGCCATCCTGGTCTACAAAGAGAGTTCTAGAACAGCCAGGGCTCTCTCTCTCTCTCTCTCCTTTTTTGTAAAGAAGACATTATGCATTAGATAATCATTTTGAATGGGTTTGGTTTTTATGTCCAGGCTTTATCTCATACTACAATTGCTTATTTACCATAGAAAAGATGCACAGATTACATTAACTATGGAGAGATGCTAGACAGGAATTTTAAAATTAGCTTTCAAATTATTATATCAAACATTTTTATATCAAACAAAATTATTATACCAAATAATTATTTGTTTTATTATTTACTATATTGAAGAAAACTATATAATTGCAAATAAGAAATAGACACCTTAATCTAATAATAACAAAATTTGATATTCTTTTCCCAGAAGAATGCACATTAGAGCCATGTTTATTAGGGACTAATTTGTGCTCATATAGCTTTCACATGCTCATAAGGGTCTCATTGTGAGACAGTCTTCAGATACATACTATTTCTGAAATTTTTGTTAGAGCTCATATATATATATATATATTATATAGCATACCTTTGTTCAGTACCTTTTATTTATTATTTGACTATAATTCCATAGATATTAAAATCTCTTCAATTGTCAATGACAGAAATGATTGGGAAGTAAACATTTGAGCATATTTTCTTCTTGTCACAGAAGTTAGTTTAAAATCAAATTTTGAAGTTATTCTAGCTGACATTTTATCTAAATTTTCTAACCACCCATGTATAAATAAAATATGCAGTTCTTGAATTTCAACACTACAAAGTCCTCGTTATTACAATAATCATTAATTAATAGACTTTTAATGGTTTTGGATTACTGTGCTTCCTAGTGCACTCTTTCTGTGGATCGCATATACTTTATCTTCTCATTCAAGGTTAAGCTATTTAAAATCAGAGGGGCCTTAATGATCTTGCGTCTCCGCTTTCATTGATTTTTTTCCAATCATAACCTAACCAGTAGCATGTTGACTTTCTTTCTTTCTGCTAATGAAACATTTAGTGTCACCTAATGTCTCATCAAGATGACGTGGACTGTGTCAGCATTTACAGGAGAGTCCACACTCTTGTCACCCGTCCTTGTCTGACTATCTTTGGAAACAACACATGAATAATTTACAATCATTTCTTTTGAAAAGGATTTACATCATGGCTGGAGAGAGACAGTTTTGGTGTGGTTATTGTTGGAATCTTTTCAAGGAATTGAACTTACTGTACTTATATTTTCTTAAGCTTTCTTGGAAAAAGAATTTAATATGGCAGAAAAGGACCAGTGTGATAGAAGAAAGACACAAGAAAAGAATAGAAAAGAAAGTTAAAATGAAGAGTTCTTTGTCATGAGAGTGTTTTTATTGACGATGTCATGTATCTGCAGACACTTCATTGTCTGCCTGACTGCAGTCCTGCAAATGTAGACTTTAATATGGTGATTTAGAAACAACACCAGCCAGAAGGCTCAGCAGCAGTTCCAAGTTACTTGAAGCACAAGGTAGAAGCCATTTTAAGAAATAATAACCTCATTCTAAGTCTAGAAATGGTTGTGATTTTTTTTTTCCTATCAGAACAAATTGAATGCGCCCCTTTCACCAAAACAGACAATGACTTGGCCTCCTCCACAGGCAGTGTGCGGCAATGTGAGTGCTGCTTGACTTTTCCTCTCCATACAAAATATTTTAGCCTTTTTAATTTGGCTGGTAGGCACAAAATGGTTAAACCAAAGACAAGATAATCATGAACAAAACTCAAAAAACACGACAGCTTTTATTTGTAAACTTTATTCAATATTTTATTCAAGTTTTACTTTTATGTGATGTTAATTACAGAATTTGAAGGGGAGGAGCTAATTCCACACAAAATGGAAAACTCTACAAGGTACCCATTAAGCTGCTGTGGTGAGGCTGTAAGAGAAGTCAGTCTACATCCCTAGTGTTGTCAGGGTGTGACCGCAATCACCTGCCCAGCACAGAGCTGGGAAAACTGAATGCTATTCCATTCTCTGGTGAAATGGTAAAAAAAAAAAAAAAAAAAAAAGGAATTTTTAAAAAATAGGA
>JAQQSO010001731.1:0-14989 GCA_028658305.1 Pachyuromys duprasi
AGTTTTAATAATGTTTGTTTTACATATGTAGGTGGTCTTGTATTTGGGGCATAAATGTTCAAAATTGTGATGTCCTCCTGTTGGAATTTTCCTTTGATGAGAAGGAAGTGCCCCTCCTCATGTTTCTTGATTAACTTTGGTTGAAAGTCTATTTTATTAGATATTAGGATTGATACCCCAGCTTGTTTTCTGGGTCCCTTTGCTTGGAAAATATTTTTCCAGCCCTTTACTCTGAGGTAGTGTTTATCTTTGTTGCATAGGTGTGTTTCTTGGATGCAGCAGAATGTTGGATCCTGATTCTGCAACCATTCTGTTAGTCTGTGTCTTTTTATTGGAGAGTTGAGTCCATTGATTTTGATAGATAATAGTGACTGATGACTGTTTTTTTCCTTTTGTTGTGAAGTTGGTGGTCACACTGTGATTCATTGCTTTTTTGTTGTTGTTGTCGTTGGGAAATTATTTGTATCCTATATTTTCTTTGGTGTAGTTGTTTTCATTGGACAGAAGTTTTCCTACTAGTACCTTCTGTAGAGCTGGGTTGCTGTGTAGATATTGCTTAAATTTTGTTTTGTCATGGAAAATTTTGTTTTGTCATGGAAAATTTTGTTTTCTCCATCTATGTTGATTGAAAGCTTTGCTGGGTATAGTAGTCTTGGTTGGCATCTGTGTTCCCTTAAAGACTGCATGACTTCTGCTCAAGCCCTTCTGGCTTTCATAGTTTCTGATGAGAAGTCTTTTGTGATTCTGATCAGTCTACCTTCATATGTTACTTGACCCTTTTCTCTTGTTGCATTTAATAGTTTTTCTATGTTTTGTAGGTTTAGTTTTTTGACTATTATATGACGAGAGGTATTTCTTTTCTGGTCTAGTCTATTTGGTGTTCTGTAAGCTTCTTGTATGTTTATGGACAATTCTTTTTTTAAGTTGGAAAAATTTTCTTCTATGATTTTTTAAAAAATATTTTCCAGTCCTTGGAGCCTGGAGTCTTCTTTTTTATCTATTCTAATTATTCTTAGGTTTCATCTTTTCATGGCATCCTTGATTTCTTGGAAGTTTTGGTTTTGGATTTTTCCATTTTTGTTTTTTCCTTGAGGGAGGAATCCATTTCAGCCAGTGTATCTTCAGCTCCTGAGATTCTCTCTTCCATCTCTTGTATTCTATTGGTGATGCTTACCTTTGTGGTTCGTGATCTTTTCTCTAAGTTCTCCAGTTCCAGGTTATTCTCCATTTGTGTCTTCTCTATAGATTCTAATTCTGTTTTCATGGTTTTTTTTTATCGTTTCCTTCATCTGATTGACTGTGGCTCTTATTATTATTATTTTTTTGTTGTTTATTTCCTCTCCGGATATCTTTAATTATTCCTGTATGTGGGATGTTATATTCTTCTGAATCTTTGAGGGCCTTGTTCATTTCCTCTTTTTGTCCCTCTTTTTGTTTCTCTAATATCTGCGTAATCATAGCTTTAACATAATTTTCCTGTGTCTCAGCTGAATTAAAATCTCCATTGCTTTTGGGTGTTTCTGGTGGGGCCATGGTGTCTTGATTTTTGTTGGGTGAATTCTTTCGCCAACTTCTGGGCATTTGTTTATATATAATCAAGGAGCTGTTTGTGCTTTAAGGCTGAACTTCAGACTGGAACTGTCAATCTCTTGTGTCAGGAGTATTTTTCAAGAAGATCAGGGCATTCCAGTGGTTTGAGAGGGTGTGTTGTTGCCTCAGTTGAACTCTGTTGTGGGCTCTGTGTGCCCGGCTTCGTGCTCTATGCTAGGAGCTGTGAGCAACGCAGGCTGGTCACCCCTCTGGTCTGGAGGCCTTGCTCCTCATTCTGTGTCAGAGGCTGAGTGTCCCGGTTTCAGATGGCAGCTGGGACCACCGCTCTGGTCTGGAGGCTACATGCTCTGACCTGGGCTTGCTGCTAAGGGCTCTCCTCTGGACTGGAGACTTGGCGCCTCCTTCTGGGCCAGGGGCTGTGCACCACAGTCTGAGATGGTATTTGCGGGCACCACAGTCTGGACCTGATACTGTGTGTCCAGGTCCGGGGTGGCAGCTAGTGCTGCCACGGGGAGTGTGTCTGCCTGATGCAGCCCGGTCTGGGGAATGGAATCTGTGGCCTTCTCAGAGTGGCCCGTGGACACACACAGGGACTGGGTGGTTGCCTGTGGAGCCAAGACGTGGGTGCCTGCGGGATGCAGTCCAGTCTGAAAAGGTACCCTAGGCCCTCTCAGTCTGGCCCATGGACATACACGGTCTGGTGTGGTTGCTGGTGGAGCCGAGTGGTGTGTGCCGCCGGAAGCAGGCTGGTCGGAAAAGGCAGCCGGGGTCTTCTCAGTCTGGCTTGGAGACTGTGTGACCCAGTCTGGTATGGTGGCTTTTGGCATCCTGGTCAGCTGCTGGTTCAGATCAGGGCTGTGTGCTGCCCGGTCACCAGGAGTTTTTCCAGGGAATAACTGGATGTCCCTAGTATTTTCCCACTTGATTTCCTCACCGTAGGAATTCTGCTCACCTGAAAATCACAAATGCTGGTGTTTTAAGTTCCAGAGTTCAGTCTCCTGGTAGCTGCGCTGTTACTGCTGTCCTACTTTCAGACACAGCGTCCTCTTGTGGCAGCCATCTTGGATCTTCCCTTCCCTCTATTTTTATTATTCATAGGTTTTGCCTTTTCATATTGTTCTACACATTTTCTGCCTAAAAATTTTAGATTTGACATTTTCTTTGACCTGGATATCCCTATCTTCTATCGTGTTTTCAATGCCTGATATTTTCTCTTCCATCTGTTATATCCTGTTGATGAGGCTTGCTTATTTGAGTTCCTAAAATGTTCATTTCCAGTTTGGGTTTTCTTGATATATTCTATTTCAACTTTCAGATCTTGAAATGTTTTATTCATTTCTTTCCATTGTTTGTTTGTGTTTTATTTATTTATATAATGATTTATTTATGTTTTATTTAAGAAGTCCTATCTTTATAATGGCTATTTTATAGTCTTTGTCTTATGCTTTAGTTAAGTTTCAGTTCTCAAAGCCTGCTGTGGTAAGGTTGTTGGACTATAGTGCAGACATATTGTCCTGGCTGTTACTGAGTATTTATGCTGGTATCCATGCATCTGGGTTTGGGATGACATTGTTGTATTAGGTTTGGAAATATTTTATTGAGCATTTTGAACTATTAGGTTTCTTTTCATTTTTCTTTTATTAATTTAGTAGTTTGGTCAAAGTCTTCTCACAAAAAGCTTCCACAGTTCTCCAAAATTCAGTTCCATTGACAATTTTCATTAAGACTTATCTAAAATTGTGGAAGTGGAATTGTAAGAATTTGTATTTTCATAATATCAGGAGATAATTTCTTTTCTTAAACAATGAACTAAAATAAGCTTCACTTTTCCTCTATTATTTTCAGTGCATAACCACAAATTTTACATGTTTCAAATTGAATTCCTGGGTTAATGGATTAACGATTTGTGCATTCAGAGGAAGTGGCTTTGTTATAAAAATAAGCCTTCTGTGTTATTTTCTGTCTCAATTTATGATGTCCTATTTTCCCAAAGGAGTATTCACAGAGCACCCTCTAGAAAGAAGATCTTTACAGATGAAGCTTTGTAATCTTGAACTTTCCAAGCCATATAATTATGAGTCAGACCAATTTGTCTTATGAACACTTACACAAAAATAGCCAATAAAATATTTGCAAACAGAATCCAGGAATACATAAAAAATATCATCATTTATGACAAAACAGGCTTTATCCCAGGTATACAGGGGTGGTTCACCATATGGAAATCTATCAATGTAGTTTACCATGTAAACAAACTGAAAGAAAAAAAAATACATGATCATCTCATTAGATGCTGAAAAAGCATTTGTTAAAATCTATCACCCATTCACGTTTAAAGTCTCAGAGTGATCAGAGATACAAGGCACATACGTAAATATAGTAAAGTCAGTATACAGCAAGCCTATAGCCAACATCAAACTAAATGGAGAGAAACTTAAATCAATCCCACTGAAATTAGGGACCAGGCAAGGGTTTCCACTCTCTCCATATCTCTTCAAGACCATACCTCTTGAAGTCCTTGCTAGAGCAATAGGACAACTAAAGGATATCAAGAGGAATCAAATCAGAAAAGAAGTCAAAGTATCACTATTTGCAGATGATATAATAGTTGCATGAGTGACCCCAGAAATTCTACCAGGGAACTACTACAACTGATAAACACCTTCAGGAAAGTGACTGGATACAAAATTATCTCAAAAAATCACAATCCCTCCTGTATACAAATGACATATGGGTTGAGAAAAAAATTTAGGGCAACAACATCCTTCACAATACCACACACAAAAAAAACACACCATAAAGTATCTTGGTGTAACTCTAACCAAGCAAATGATAGACTTGTATGAAAAAAAAAACTTCAAACTTCTGAAGACATAAATTGAAAAAACTTTCAGAAGATGGAGAGATCTCCCATGCTCATGGCTCAGTAGGATTAACATGGTAAAATGGCCATCTTTCCAAAAAGCAATCTACAGATTAAATGTAATTCCAGTCAAATTACCAACATAATTTTTTATTATTATATTTTTATATGTTGACTGGTTCTGATGGACATTAATGTGTAATATAAAATAATCACATTATTCTGAACTTCCTATGTACATCATGTGACTAGGTTTCAGGCCCAACACAATTCTTTACACACCTTGAAAAACAATTCTCAACTTCATATGGAAAAACAAAAAAACCCCGAATAGCTAAAACAATCCACTACAATAAAAGATCTTCTGGAGGTATCTTCATCCCTGATCTCAATCTGTACTATAGAGCAACAGTAATAAATGGCATGGAACTGGCATAGAAACAAACTGGTGGATCAATGAAATTGAATAGAAGACCTAGAAATAAACCCTACACAGTTTCCTGATCTTTGACAAAAATGTCAAAATCATACAATGGAAAATAAAAGGTAGTATCTTCAACAAATGATGCAGGTCTAACTGGATGTACATATGTAGAAAAATACAAATAGACCCATATCTATCACCCTCCAGAAAATTAAAGTACAAGTGGATCATGATCTCAACATAAATCTGTTGGAAGAACCTCAAACTCATTGGTACAAGAGACAACTTTTTGAACAGAATACCAACAGCTCAGGCTCTAAGATCAACAATAATAAATGTGACCTCATGAAACTGAAAAGCTTCTGTAAAGCAAAGGATGCTGTCAACAGAACAAAAAGACAGCCTATAGATTTGAAAAAGATCTTCACCAACCATACATCCAATACAGGGCTAATGTCCAGAATATATGAAGAACTCAAGAAATTAGACATCAATGAACCAAATCAATTTTAAAATGGAGTACAGTGCTAAGAGAATTCTCAACACAGGGATATTGAATGGTGGAAAAACACCTAAGGAAATGTTCAACATCCTTAGTCATCAGGGAAATGCAAATCAAAATGACTTTGAGATTCCATCTAACACAGAGGAAAAGAGCTAGAATCAAAATCTCAAGTGACAGCACACACTGGAGAGAATGTGTAGAAGGGGGAACTCTATTGCTTGTGGGAATACAAACTTGTAAACCACTTTGGAAATCAATCTGGATCTTTCTCACAAAATTGGGAGTAGCAATATCTCAAGATTCAGTTATACCATTTCTGAGCACATACTGAAAAGATGCCGTACCACAAAAGGACATTTGCTCTATTATGTTTATTCAGCTTTATTCGTAATAGCCAGAACATGGAAACAACCCAGATGTCCCTCCACTGAAGAATGGATACAGAAATTGTTGTACATTTACACAATGGGATACTACTCAGCCATTAAAAACAAGGAAACCATGGCATTTTCAGGCAAATGGGTGGAACTAGAAAAGATCATCCTGAGTGAGATAACTCAGAAGCAGAAAGACAAGCATGAAATAGACTCACTTATAGATGGATATTATTTGTATAATAAAGGAAAACCATGTTAAAATCTACAGACCTAAATAAGCTAAACAACAAGGAGAATTCTAAGGAGAATGCTTAAATCTCATTCAAAATGACAAACAAGATGGAAACCAGAAGCAGTGGAAGAGAGGGAACAGGATGGGTGCCTACTATAAAAGTTCTTCTGAAAGTTTCTACTCAACAGGGAATCAAAGCAGATGCTAAGACTCATAGATAAACTTTGGACAGAGGACAGGGAATCTTATAGAAGGGGGGAGGATAGGACACAGAGAGGACAGGTGCCCCACAAGGAGAAAACAAAGAAAAAAAATCTGAGCCCAGAGTGTCCTACAGAGACTGATAAATCAACCAAGATGTATGGAGAGGAACTAGACCCCCTGATCAGATGTAGTAGATAGGCAACTCTGTCTCCATGTAGGGTCCCTAGTAAGGGCAGCAGGGGCTACCTCTGACACAAACTTGGTTGCCTGCTCTGATATCTTGTCAATGTGATGTGTCCTTGGCAAACCACATAGGAAGAGGATCCAGGCAGTCCTGATGAGACTTGATAAGCTAGGGGCAGATGGCTTGGGAGAAGAACTCCCCCTTTTCATGGGATAAGGGTAAGGGAAAAGGGGGGGGATGGAGGGAGGGTGGGACTGGGAACAGTTGAGGGAGAGGGCTACAATCAGGACATACAATGAATAAACTATAAAAAAAATACAAAAATATATTGTTTGAAATTCTCAAGGAATTAATAAAATGTTACATTAAAATGAATGGAATAATGTTAAAATGTCACAGAAATGATTCCAGCATATAAATCCATGAGGCAAATGACAATAAGCCACCAACAAAACACACTTATGAAAGATAACAGACCATTTCTAAGTACAGTTAACATGCTATAAAATCAGAGGAAAGCTCTCCACTTCCCTTTCTCTTAAGCTTCCAAAAGTAATTGATGATTAAAAAATATGTCACAGTTCTTTCTACAATCCTTATGAAATGTCATGTTGAAGATGACATTTTAAAGTACGGGACAGATTTAGCAGAGTAGCTAAGGAAACAGACGACTCACTCCAAGATTATTAGTCATGATTCTGTTTTCATTACCAGATACTTTTATAATTAATTCCTTCAATAAATCAAAATATGCTGATTTTCCACTGAAGAAATTTAAGATTTAGACAGAACAGTACTGTGTGTGAAAGGAAGAACTATAGAATTTCAACAGAGTTGCATTTTGATTGAATAACCAGATATCACAGGACAAGTTTGGGATGTTAATATACATATGAAAACCAATTAATGTGAAATTATTTCCACATATTTATCTAAATTTACTTTATTTTTCCATTAACTGATTTTTCATACAAATAGTTATAATCACATCATAATACAGAAGGAATAAAGAGAACTGAGGATAAACGTGTCACTATTTTTGAAAAAAAAACAAGAACAAAAATGAGTTTCCATAGAAGAAATGAAATACTCTTAGACATTAACATTAAATGATGATCTTTTACAGATTAACAAGATTGCCATTAGAAAAACTCATTAAAGAAATGCATTATAGATGTAGTATCTTGAGAGATATAAATATTAAATATTTTTAAAATTCTATTTTATTTCAATATTTTAACTTTCTATCCCAATTCTGTCCTGTTGCTCTTCTCCTCCCAGTCTTCCTTCTCCATCATTCTCCCCTTCCCTCACTCTTTCCCTCCAGAAAAGGGAAGCTCTCCTCCTCCATATCAACCCTTCTGAGCACATCAAGTCACATCAGGACTAAACATATCCTTATAACCTGAGGCCACTCATGGCAGCCCTGCCAGGGGAAAGTGATCCAAAAGTAGACAATAGATTCTACGTTAGAAAAGGCAAAAACCCCTCCACTTGTCAGGTGACCCACATGAAGATCAAGCTGCCCAGTGACCACAGATGTGTAGGGGACCCAGGTCCAGACCGTGCATTCTCCTTAGCTGATGTCTCAGTCTCTGTTAGCCACCATGGGACTAGGTTAACTATCTCTGTTAGTCTCTTATGAGGTTCCTGTCTCCTCCAGCTCCTATGTCTTTTCCCCAACACTTTCACAGCATCCCCAGAGCTCTGCCACCATGCTTGGCTACAAGTCTCAACCTGTGTCCATATAAGCTGCTGGCTGGAGCCTCCCAGATGACAGTCAAGTTGGCCTCCTGCCTGCAATCATAGCAGGGCATCATTAATAGTTTAAGGGTCTGGCTCTCTACCTTAGAGTAGGTATCAGGCTGACCTACAGTTTTACATATTTTTCAATGTTATTTGGTGCTTTTGGTAATCAAAGCCAGGGCTTCACTTAAATAGGCAAACACTTTACTACTAAACTACATCTCACTGCCAATATTTCTAAAATTTCAATATACATATTAATTATGCTAAGACTGGAAAAACAAAACAAAGCAAACCAGCTTTTTTTTTTCTTTTGTGGATCTGGTGTTGAACCTCGGATTCTCAACTTCAAGCAGGTATCAAGTGATGCTGATGCTCTTAGTCTTGGGATTCATTCTCGATTAGTAAAGTGCAAAAACAGAGGTAGAGCCAAAAAGTTTTCATCAAGTTTCAACCTGATATCTTCAAGTAATGAAGCACTGAATAAAATGGGAAATTCAGGGAAACTAAATTTAAAATTTTGAGAGGAGAAAAAAAAAGAACACTGAGAAATAGAAAAGGAAAAGGATGCATAGAAAAAGGAAATGATGATCAGAATCTGATATCAGAGAGTTCTAAGACAATTTTAACTCTCCTAAAAACTTGAGGTTTTTAAAAATGAGCACTCATCATTGTATACATCCACGAAATTCTCAATGAGTAAATAAAAGTGATCAAGAAAGATGATTCAAGGCTCTCCCCCACTTTTTCTTCTAACAGATTTAGTGTGTCTGGTTTTATGTTGACCAGGTAATCTGATTAAAAAAATGGGGAACAGAGCTAAACAAAGAATTAATTATAGAGGAATATCAAATGGAAGAGAAACACTTAAAGAAATGTTCATAATCCTTAGTCATCAGGGAAATGCAAATCAAAACAACGCTCAGATTTCACCTCACATATATCAGAATGGTTAAGATCAATAACTCAAGTGACAACACATGCTGGAGAGAATGTGGAGTAAAGGGAACCCACCTCCATTGCTGTTGTTATCTTGTACAACCACTTTGGAAATCAATCTCGTGCTTTCTCAGAAAATTAAGAATAGTGCTACCTCAAGATCCAGCTATACCACTATTGAGCATATATCCAAAAGATGCTCAATCATATAACAAGGACATTTACTCAACTATGTTCATAGTAGATTTATTCATAATAGCTAGAATCTGGAAACAGCCTAGCTGTCCTTCAGTCGAGGAATGGATACAGAAACTGTGGTACATTTACACAATGCAATACTTCTCAGCAATTAAAAACAAGGAAATCATGCAATTTGCAGGCAAATGGATGGAAAGACCATCACGAGTGAGGTAACCCAGAAGCAGAAAGACACACATTTTACACACTCACTTAGAAGCAGATATTCGCCATACAATACAGGATAAACATAATATAATCTGTAGTCCTACAGAAGCTAAACAATAAGGAGGAGCCTATGGAAGATGCTTAATCCTCATTTAGAAGGACAAACAGGACAGACATCAGAAGTAGAAGAAGCCAAGGAACAGGACAGGAGCCTTTCACTGAGGACCTCTGAAAGACTCTACCCAATAGGGTATCAAAGGAGACTCATAGCCAAACTCTGGGCAGAGTGCCGGAATCCTTATGGAAGAAGAGGGAGATAGAAGGACCTGGAGGGAGAAGTAGTCCACAAGAAGAAAACAGAGCCAAAAAACCTGGGTCCGATGGGGCCTGAAGAGATTGATAAATTCTAAATTCTTACATATGAAAGTCATGAGAGTTTTATTTACAACATTTATAGGTCGAAACAATTAAATATCTCATTTGTCTTTCTGAATGAAGACTGAATATCTTACCCAGGCTCTATCTTCTCGCTTAGCTTCCTTAGGTGTACAGATTTTAGTATGATTAGAGGAACATTGAATGGCAGAGAAACACTTAAAGAAATGTTCAGCATCCTTAGTCATCAGGGAAATACAAATCAAAATGACTCTGAGATTTCATCTTACACCCATCAGAATGGCTAAGATCAAAAACTCAAGTGAAAACACATGCTGGAGACGTTGTGGAGAAAGGGGAAACCTCCTCCATTGCTGGTGGTAATGTAAATTTATACAACCACTTTGGAAATCAATCTGGCACTTTCTAAGACAAATAGAAATAGTGCTACCTCAAGACCCAGCTATATCACTCCTAGGCATATATCCAAAAGATGCTCAAGTACACAACAAGGCCATTTGCTCAACCATGTTCATAGCAGCTTTATTTGTAATAACCAGAAGCCGGAAAAAACCAAGATGCCTCTCAGTTGAGGAATAGATGCAGAAATTGCGGTACATTAACACAATGGAATACTACTGAGCAATTAAAAACAAAGAAATCATGAAACTTGCAGGCAAACAGTGGGATCTAGAAAAGATCATCCTGAGTGAGGTATCCCAGAAGCAGAAAGATACACATGCTATATATTCACTTATAAATGGATTTTGGACCATGTTTTATATTATAAGGGTTAGCCACATGTTGCTATTGAACACTGTTGAAGAAAAAATGAGAATGCCCAGATAATGTGGGAAAGCATGCTGAGAGTTTGCAAGTATCCAAAGGAAGGAAAAGTAAATAAAGTAAGAAAAAGGAAAAAAAATGCTTTTCTGCATAACTTAAAAAACTGTTACACTTTACCCACATTAATGAATATAGTTTCATAAGGTATTTCATAGAGAGTAGCTATTCTGGGAAAGCAAAGGACATTTTCTCCTTAAACAGAGAATTGTTCTTCCCATTTTTTTTAGCATGTCTTCAAGTGACTCATCCTTTCTTGGCCAGGTGGTTAGCTGGTCCAACTGGAATATTAACTTTCTTCCCAGAGGTAGATTTATTTCTTTTGGACCTTCAGGGTTACTCAAACACTACCATTTCTGGAGCTGTAACTCTAACAGCTTGGCCAGGTGGTTAGCTGGTCCAACTGGAATATTAACTTTCTTCCCAGAGGTAGATTTATTTCTTTTGGACCTTCAGGGTTACTCAAACACTACCATTTCTGGAGCTGTAACTCTAACATAAATGAGGAAATGGGTTAACATTAGGCAATGGATATAACTTATTCCCCATCAGGAAAATCCAGAAATTCAATTCCAAAGCTGTTCACTAGAGGGGACTAGTGTGAAAAGTGAAGTTTCAGTCCTGCACTCACATATCATGTCCAGCAAGGGTGCTGTTTAAGAGGAGATAGCTAATCAGAGATCCCTTCTAGCATTCCTGACTAGAGAACTAAGGACATATTTAGAACTATTTCTTTCCACACTTCTACTGTGAGTTGCTTGTCCAATGTCTATGTCCTATTCTCATCATTAATACTTTCAAAAACAAGCTAAGGGTCATGGAATTTGCAGTGGAAAAAAGTCACCTTTTGTCTTTTTACATTGCTAACAGGTCGCAATAGTTTTGTCAGATTAATGTTTGGAATGTTCTGTATAGGTTCTCCTCCTGCCTGGGGGCTATCTCCCTTCAGCCCAGGAAGTCATGAAGGGAAGGAGACCAGAAGAGTGCCTGGAATGGCCAGAAAGCACCTTACAGGGATCACATTCCCCAGGAATCAGCAGGGAGCTAGTTCAACTTTAATTTCAGAGGACACAGGTTATATACCCCTTGGGGAGTGGGTGGGGGACTCCAAGAATAGGTGTACATAATTGGTTTGAACTAGGCACTTTAAGGATGCAACAGCATGTTCCTATCATATGAATGGAAACATAGGCATAGGGAGCGGAAACCCAGCAGGGAGCTGTGTCAGGGGCCATAGTTAATCTATGGCCTTATCTTATAGGCATAGGGAGTGGAAAGCCAGCAGGTAACTGTGTCAAAGGCCATAGATCAAATGTGGTTAGTGATATCAGTGTCTAAAGACACTCTAAAGATGAAGTCAAGCAAAGAGCAAGAGGCCCTTCTGGGAAAGAGAGAGTCCTGCCTTTTAATGCCAGGCTCAGAATGGCTATCAAGACTAGGTGAATTACCACCTCAAACAGCAGAGTGCTTCCAGCATTTCTGTATGCTTCCCACTTTCCTAGGAGTGTCCAACTAACCCATACTTCATTTTAAATTCTATCTTTCAAATGGTTTTTGTACAACATTTTACCAGAAAGCTACTTTTCAAACAGCAGCAATCTTGTGCCTAGGTGTACTCTCAATGGACAGAAAAGTGTAACAACAACTAAAACGTTAAGGTTTTAGCATAACAGGTTTTAGTGTAACAGAGAAAGGGGCCATCGTAAAATTTACTGGAATATGGCCCTATGATGTTGCAGAAATATTACTAATAAAAATCCAAATTGTTGTCTGTATCAAGCTAGAATCACATGGCCGTGCATGTATTCCTTATGAAACCATATCACATGATATTAAGTTAACTGTTGTAATACTCTACTTTGGACTTCATTTTAGCTGAGAATAAAACCACGTCTATCCTTAATGCTTATCAGTTTAGGGGAAAACAATTTGCACATAGTAAGTATAAAAAGTAACTGCTGCTATTAAAATGGGAAGTGATCTTAATTTAAAATGGTTTACTTTTGTGTATTTTGTGGTACAGATGACTAAACTCAGGACATTGTGCAGGTCCCCGATCACTGAGATATGTTCACCATCTGAGAACTACTTTTAAAAGGAAGGTATGAATTCTAACACAGTAGCATTTTAATTTGGTGGGAGAAAAACATTAGATATTTCAAATTCACTTTACTTTTAAATTTTACCAGACTTTCATAAAGTTTAGTTTTATGTTTTGTTTTGTTTTCTATGTATTTATCCAAGTGATTACCAAGATGGAGTTCAAAGGCTGAGTGGTAATGGCAAAGTGATAACTATGGTAGAAGAAGCAAAAAGTCTGTTTGTTTGTTTGTTTGTTTGTTTCCCAGTCTATTTCAAGATTAAGTAATAATAATATTTGGGCTAACTTGTAGTCTATCTGCACTTAAACTCAAGGGAAATTGTCTAATTATTGTGTATTTAATATTTTTAGACTAAAAACACTTGAGTAACTTTAAAAAAATATTGTAGAGTTTAAAAGGTAGAAAATCCTTATATATCTGAATCAAATAGTAAATGGTTTTAGAAAGTATTGTTTTAAGTTTTAAAATAGTTAATTTGATTTATCTATATGTATGAAGCATAGAGGGCATCAAAACCCCTGGAACTAGAGTTAGAGATGGCTATAAGCCATCCATTTTGAGTGCTAGGTACCAAAAAATAAAAAATAAAAAAACGAAACAAAACAAAACAACAACAAAACGTGCGGTCTAGGCTTTTGATCCATCTCTTTAGGTCCAGGGAACATATTTTAAGTGAGGTCTTATTATAGCTAAACCGTGCACACACTGAGCTATAAATGCCAATATTTTGTCAAGTAAGATCTCAGGAAAAAATGAAATTCATAGCCAAAGTTTGGGCAGAGTACAGGGAATCTTATGAGAGAAGTGGGAGATTGTAAGACCTGAAGAGGACAGGAGTTCCACAAGAAGGGTAACAGATCCAAAACGTCTGGGCACAGGGGTCTTTTCTGAGACTGATACTCCAGCCAAGGACCACTCATGGAGATGGCCTGGAACCCCTGCACAGAGGTAGCCCATGGGAGTTCAGTGTCCAAGTGGGTTCATAGAAATGGGGACAGGGACTGTCTCTGACAGGACCTCATTGGCCTGCTCTTTAATCACCTCCCCACAAGGGGGGGAGTAGCCTTACCAGGCCACAGAAGAAGACAATCCAGCTATTCCTGATGAGACCTGATAGAGCAGGATCACTGGGAAGGGAAGGAGGACCTCCCTTATCAGTGGACTGGGAGAGGGACAGCAGTGGGAAAGAGGGAGGTAGAATTGGGAGGGAGGAGGGAGGTACAAGGGGAATACAAAGTGAATAAAATGTAATTAATAAAAATTAAAAAAAGAAAAAAAATGAAACCATAAATGTGACATAGACTGGTATCAGTTTCTACCTGTTTTTGAGGTCAAGGCTGATTTTGTAGTTTTTGTTAGCCTTGACATCAACTTCTTCCTGCCTATGCCTCCCAAGTATTGAATGTACAGATATCAGACACCACACCGACATGTCTTTGTATTTTGCTTTCATTTTGTTCAGAGGCAGACAATTTTGCTGAGGAAAGGTCATGATTTCAGAACAATGTCATAAAACATGCAGCTCATATTTTATACTTAATTGATTCTACTCTGTACTTAACATAGTCATGCTTTTATGCTGACTGAATCTCCAAGTTTAGTACTTAGGACTTGTACTTGTCACCTTTTCTGTAGTTCTTATTAAGAAATCTTGCACCATTCTGATCCAATTTTATATTTCAGAGATCCAGATGTAGAGGTGGTGAATCTACATAACTTATTAGCGTAGCCAAATGCATAAACAGGTATTTAATCAATGATCAGGTTGCATATTTTAATGGAACTGGCTTAATGACTGTGATAATTAAAAATATGTATCAAGCAACTTCATCAAATTTGTGTCACCAATTAATTCTAAATGTTAGGTTGGTACTATCTAAGCAGGGAGTTTTGAAAAATAGATATTCTTGAACTTTAAAAGAGATAGATATCAAAATGCTTTTATAGTTATTATTTGCTCCCCAACCACACCCCCAAATGGAAAACTTTTTTACCAGATGGGCTATAGAACATTCTTCAAATGTCTCCAGCCGTGAATTTGCCATAAATATCAATTGTAGACATTCTAGAAGAACATGATTGACAAGGAGTCAGAGAGGTCTATCAGTTTGTACTGCTGCATAGATTTACCATGGTTGATTGATTTCTTTTTTTTTTTCTTTTTTTTTTTAATTTATTTATTTTTATATCAATCACAGGTTAGGTACTTTGCATCCCAGGCATAGCCTCCTCCCTCATT
>JAQQSO010001732.1:0-14989 GCA_028658305.1 Pachyuromys duprasi
AAGACCTAATGATTGTTTGGATTTCCTCAGTGTCTGTAGTTATGTCCCCCTTTTCGTTTCTGATTTTGCTGATTTGGACTGTTTCTCTCTGCCTTTTTGTTAGTTTGGCTAGGGGCTTGTCTATCTTGTTGATTTTCTCAAAGAACCAGCTCTTGGTTTCATTGATTCTTTGAATAGTTTTATTTGTTTCTAATTGATTTATTTCAGCCCTGAGCTTGATTATTTCCAGCCGTCTGCTCCTCTTGGGTGTATCTGAAGCCTGACTTTCAAGCAACTCTTTTGAGACTTTTTATGATTTTGTGTGAATGGGTATTCGATTGTGTGTATGTCTGTGCATTACATGTGTGCCTGGTGCCTGCAGAAGCCAAATGAGGGTACTGAATCCCCTGGAACTGGAGTTACAGACATGTATAAGCCACCATGTGAGTGCCGAGAATTGAACCTGGGTCCTCAGGAAGAGCATCTAGTGCTTTTAACTGCTGATCCATCTCTCCAGGTGGTGGTGGTGGTTTTGTGTGTGCGTGGGCATGTGCGCATGCGTGCGTGCGTGCGTGCGAGCGTGTGTGTGTGTGTGTGTGTGTGTGTGTGTGTGTGTGTGTGTACACCAAAGGACAATTTCAGGTGTCATCATTTGAGACAAAGGTTCCCTCAATGGCTTGCAGCTCACCAATTAGACTAGCCTAGCTGGCCAGTGAGCTCCAGAGACCCCATCTCTACTTCCCAGCATTGGAGTTACATGAGTTCAAGGGAATCAAACTCAGGTTCTCCTGCTTGCTAGGCGAGTGCTTTACACACTGAGCCCTGAGTTGAAGCCTCCAACTCACTCTTAAGGAAATGAAACTGGAGTCTTGTTGTAGTGAAAGCTGAGTGCAGTCGCCAGCTTGGCTTGGCATTGGCAGGTCGGAGCTGGCAGTGGTACCGCAGGCTCCTTGGCCTCCCCGTGCCTAACTTCTTCCCGTGTGGACAGGCACACCTCTGCTCTTCCACCTCCCGGGCTGCCTTCCGGGGTTCAGTGAGACCAGGATGAAGGAGCACATGATGGGACATCCATTGTTTGTGCTGGCTTTTTTTCCCGGAACATATATGACATGAATTGCTCTCCGGGTCAGGCCTTCTAAACACCCCTTTAAACACCAAGTGATTGTTATTTGACTAACTTTGGGGATACATCTTCTAAAAATGGAGCCATTTCCTGCAACAGTCTAATAAGCATCTTACCTTTTAGCTCAGGAACATTATCATAAGTGGCAATTACTGTCCTGTTGGAGGCACAGAAATACTGCCCTAGCCCGCAGAGGTGTGGGCTACTGCCATGCTTTACAGCTAGGCTCATTCTTTAGCTCTTCTGTCTTGGCTTCCTTAATGGCCAGTTGTCAATTCTTATTACTCTCAGTGGCCTGTGTGTAGCACATTCTTTCATCATCATAATTTTCCCTTCTAATAGGCAGTACTCTCAGGCGTCAGACAGCCAGGAATGTTATCGTTGGGCATAAATAACGGTCTCTTGATGAGGCTCCTTAGATGCTCTCTGATGAAGAAGATAAATAATCTTTGCAACTGTACTGTAGGTTGAGTTTTTTTTCTCCCTAGTTCACATGCTATTCCATACAGTTAAGACGGAGAAAGCCTTACCATGCACAGCCTCTTCCACTCCCTGGGCCTCATGTGTAGCCTTGTGAGTTTTGCACACGTGTGGGTTAGAGGTGCGCCACCAAGTCTGGCTCTCTATCTTCTATCCTACAGTTTTCGGTTGACTTCAGCAGAGTGCCTAGGGCTGGTCTAGACCACCCTGTACTCAGGGAGAAGCACTTTGCACTACCAGAATGACACTGGCGTCAAGCTCTGAACCCACTAGTTCAGTTCTTCTCCTCTAGCCAGGGGTAAGCCTGCTGCCGATGCCAGGGAAATTAACCGGCTAGTTCTAGAGGGCTAAGAAGAGTATCGGCATATGCCGCTCCAGCACACGGTTCTACATTTGTTTTTATTGTTCTTCCAAGAATCTGGCTTGAGTCAGAATTCTGTGTTTTTATCGAAGAAATTCCTCAACAGCCTTTCCATGAACCCCTGTTCTCAGGGAGCATGGGGAGCATTCTATAAAACCACCGTGAAGCTGCCGTCTGGGCGATGATGAAGTAAGGTTGCAGGGGGAGAAGTGATGAACAGTACCACCGTGTGGGATGCGGTGAGCCGAACCAAGGAGGAAAGCTCCCTTCGCTGCTAGATTTTGCCAGTGAGGTTCATTTATACTTACAGATGGCAAAGCATTAAAATAAATATGTGGTGTGTCCCTGGGCTTGAACAGAGGAACTGCTGATAATTAAGTAGCTCCAAGGTACCTGTCTTCTAATTTTATATTGAGTTTCTCAGATTAAATGATGTAGTTCTGTAGAAGCCATCTGTCTTGGAGCACACAGTATGAGGTGCCCGTGACTGTACAGTGATGCTCTTTTATCCACTTGAAGCTTTCTGCGGCAGAGGGCTGCCCTGTTCCCTTCTCTTCCTGATTTCTTGGAACTTCTTTGGAGAGCCATTGGAACAAATATCCCACTGTAGCCCCGGGCCCTCTGGGGGTGCCTGACCCTGGAGCCTGGAGAGTAGATCTTGTGCCTTTATTACATGGTTAGTGGAACCCTCTCAGCGCTGGTTTAATTCTCCTGTTTAATGAAGTGCAGGAACTTTAGAGATACCTCAGCCTGAAATGCTTCTGAGAGACAGCAAGGCTGAAAACGGAGTACAGGAGCCATGGGAGTAGAGGAAGGAGCTGAAAGTGGGTTATGAAGGAAGTGGCGGCATTCCCTATCTCAAGGTCTATGTTTGTATCTTGACCTTCAAATATTTTAAATGTACTCTTCTGTATGCTCTCTCTCTCTCTCTCTTGTGTGTGTATGTGTGTGTCTGCATGTGTGTGGATGTGTGTATGTATGTGTATGAGAGAATGAATGTGTGTACATGAGCATGTTTGTGCATGTATATGTATGTGTGTGATTTGTGGTGCATGTGTATGTGGCATGTGTATATATGTGTGTGTATATACGCACATGTGTGCACAGTTCTCCCCTTCTATCAAGGGTTCTGAGGATGGAACTCAGGTCACCAGGCTTTCAGGACAAGTGTCCTTACCCTCTGAGCCAGAGCCATCTTGCAGGCCTTACCGGGACTTTTAACTATGATTCATATGAGACACTTTGTCTCTTTAATTCAGTTTTTTTTTCTTTTAATTGGACAAAATGGGCTATCGTATCTGGTGTGTGTTGTAGAGTTGGGTAAAGCTTAGCTGACATGTCACAAGGATGTGCCTTCTACATTGTAAGATGCCAGCAGTCACCTTCATTGCCATGGGTACTGCTAGTGCGATGTGTGCTGGATCTGCCAGTCCCGAAGGTCAGGCTACTTACAGCAGCGGGAGGCTTTCTTCCTCTTGTTTCAGGTTCAGTCACTGCAATAAGCCATGTATATCACTCAATTGTAATTCTGTCAATGGCCATCATCCTTCATTCTGAAGGATGAAGTCAAGGCGGGCGATCATCCGCCTGGATGATCAAATAGGCAGGAATGTGGTTAGGAGGCAGGAACATGCCACATAAAGCAACATGTTTAATATGTTTAAAAAAAAAGCAAAACACAGAAAGTACCCCAGCCTCAGAGGGAAACTGTCAGAGATGGACAAAGACCCTTTAAAGAGAGAAGTTCGTTGAACAAACTCAAGAGAGAAAGGTCACAGGACCTGACCGACCATAAGGAAAACTTGGCTGGCTAACGACCTGGTAGAATTTACCCCAAATTTTCTGTCCTTTAGGATGATTTCTAGAGGTGGGCGGTACGGGAAGTCTGTTCCAGCCAGCAGTGTCTCAGAGTGGACTTTAGTTACACAGTCTACTCCTGAGCAGTGCCTGCACAAACCTAACTTCAAGCAGGATAGAGATGAGATGCAAAATATGGTTTGGAAGGGGATGAGAACACCATGTCTTCCCTCACCTAGTGTTTAGGTTAGTGGAAACAACAAGCCCGTGTCAGAGCCATTTTTGAGCAAGGAAGGCGCGAGTTGATATATGTGGTCAGTGAGATAATTGGGCTCATGGAGTTGGGACAGTAGCTGTGGAATCACACCAATTTTTGCCCTCATCGATTAGGCTTCTTCTAGTAACTAAACTGTCGCCACAGCAATTTTGCTACAACAGTGACCTGTGATGACAGTGTTTAAATTCCACTATAGCCACGTACCGCCACCCCAGGACCAGGGAGCCAACAGTGAGCTGTTAAAATGCATGAAGCAGAGCCTCCCTGGGAGGCCGTTCCTACAGCAGTAGCTGCAAGTGGGGAACCATGAAAACGCTTTGCGATGCTTTACCTTCAGATACAAAGCCTTAATACCATGTTGACCTTGGACTGTAATTTGGGTAACCAGTACTTTGATGCCCCATTTACAGCAGGGAGGTAGATTGGTTAGAAACATGTGTTTGCAGCCAGTGGTGTCATGGGTTGGTTGCTGTATACCTGGCTTGGAGGAGTGTTTGCAAAGTCTGTACTTCCCATTGTCCATGGGATTACTTCTCGCGCATGAGCCCCTTGTCTAAAATGATGTCGTTTCAGTATGAGCCCCATACCCACCCTGTATTCTCTATTGGTCTCTAGCTTGCTTATAATGCCTAACGCAATGTAAATAATGTTATTTTGTCTTCTTTAGGGGGCAATAAAAGGAGGAAAACATGTATGTTTAGTGCAGGTATAGTTTAAGAAAATATTTTCAACCATTGGTCAAATCTGTGGGTGCCAGACTGCAGATGTGGAAAGCCGAAGACTGTACCTGGGCCAGCGGTTTTGCTTGAAGAAACTCGTGTGAGATTTGTCTTCATCTCACACCGTGTGTCGAGTTGTGTGTTCTACTATGTGCTTTCTCCAGCTGAGATCCGGAACACTCCTGCCGTTGTGGGGATTCCATGCTGGCCTTTATCCGTGTCTGTTCAGCCCTTTCTGCTCTGGCCTGCTATGCATACAGTTTGAAGTTGTTTGCCACAGAGAGTTCTTGTTTGTTTGTTTGTTGTTGTGAGACAAAGGGTCTCAGTATGCATCCCTGGCTGGTCTGGAACTCTTTATGACAACCAGGCTGGCCTCATCTCATATAGCCCTGTCTGCCTCTGCCTCCAAGAGCTGGGACTAAAGGTGTGCCCCACCACATCCAGAGAGTTTTGGAAGTCTATTTTGAATTATCCTTATCTGTTGCTTCCATTGTTCAATGGTTTAAATACAGTCCTGCGGCTGATAACATATATCATCTTTGTAGACATCCTTTTTTTTTTTTCAACATTGGCAAAAAAAAAAGAAAGAAAATTTATTTAGAAAGATTTGACAGCATTTGAAAATAGCTTCTAGTTTCCTTGTTTGACTTCTGATGAAACGGAAAGGTTAGTTTCCATAAATAATATTGGTGTGCCCTGTATGCAGGTCCATGTAGCAGCTCAGTAGACTGGTCCTCATGTCCCACTTCAACCCTCAGTGTCCTTCCTTCTGCCTGGCAGCTTTCTTCACTAGCACAGTGTGCTAGATAGTTTTCACTGTTAACTTGACATAGCATAGTTTCACCTGGGAAGAGAGTTTTATGAGGAATTATCTAGACCAAGTTCAATGGTGGACATGTCTGTGGGGGGTTGTCTTGATTGTTAATTGAGGTGGGAAAGCCCTATCCTGTACCATTTTATGGGCTGAGCCTTGGACAGTGTGAGTGTACAGGACATTTGCTGAGTACTAGGAAGAAAGCAAGCAAGGATGTGATATGACCACCTGCCTTGACTTTCCTGAAATGATGCAATAAAATGTGGAATTATAAGCCAAAAAAACTCTTCCTTCCTAGCTCACTTTCCCCCTTCAATATGTTTTCTGAGATTCCAGACACACCTCCTGAAAACCGAGACCTGGCCTCTGGCAGGCTGTGGGTGGAGCCCAAACCAAGATAGAACAGTTTCCTAAGCTCCTGCTTAGGTTCCTGTGGCCTATTTACCTGGCCCTTTGCCACCTCTGAATCTCTTAGAACAAACCAATCAATTCCTGAGGCCCTTTGATGCTTTTCTCTTCTTAACTTAGAAGAGAAGCCAAGACCCCTAATGCAGCCCATTGCCTTACAGGGACCTTTCATTCGGTGCCTGAGACCCTGCGGCAGTGTCTGGGGCTCTCTGTGCCTCAACCTCCTTGCTTGAGCCTCTCTATACCCTTCTCCTTTGCTGGGGTGTTTGTTTCCACTATCTAATTTTCCAGCTCTTTCCTGGACCTCTCAGTCCCAGGTTCCCATGGAGCCTTGTGATTTACCACCTTAACACTTTCCATCTCTGCACACCTGACCTACTTTCAGCTGAGTCCAGCTTAGAACCTGAACGGTTCTAAAATACGGTTTAATCAGAACACCCCCACTTTCACTGTTTTCCGAGTCACCTGTTCTTTCCTGATACAACTGCAGGAAAGAACCCGTGCAAGATGCCGTGTGGCTCACAACATCTAAAAGATTTATTTTATAAACTCGACCAAAATAAGTTTAGTGAGCCCTTCCCCAGATCATGAGCTCTTTGAGAGCCAAGTGTCTTGCTCACCATTGTGGCCTAGCACAGGGCCCTATTGGTGAGCCAAAGTAGACAAAATATGAATAACATCTTACTTTCTGAATTGAAAGCAGTTTCTTTCCTCTTGGCTGTCACTTGTTCCTGTCCTGTGGGTTGCATGTGTCCCCATGGCAGCACTGCTAATAAGAAGGGAACCTTTAGAGACAGACCGACCTCCCCAGAGCCCTTGTCAGACGACGTGGGATCCATCCACTTGGGCTGTTTACTGGATCCACAGGCCGAGCTTTTACTAAAGAGAGACTTCCTGTCTTAATCCACGACTTCTGTTCAGGTGTTTCAGAGCCGGCAGGATGTGACGACTGTGCCACTTTCCAGATCAAAAAGAGTATCTCTGCCTTTTCATTTTCGTGGGAAAACATGACCAAGCTAGGTTCAATTTGAGGAAATCAGTGTATAGTGAAGAGCAGAAAGGATATAGCTTTGATTTCGATGGTACAAAGTATGAAAATGTCCACACCAGATGTGGCCGTTGTTACTTTCCGCAACAGATTTGCATCATTTCTTTTTTACTTGAGAAAACGACTGTGCCCGGATCTGAGTGTGACCAGGTGTGATTGTGTGTCCCGGTGTGAGTGTGCCCGTGTGTGAGTGTGTGATGTGGTGTGAGTGTGCCCGTGTGTGAGTGTGCCTGTGTGTGAGTGTGTGAAGTGGTGTGAGTGTGCCCGTGTGTGAGTGTGTGAAGTGGTGTGAGTGTGCCCGTGTGTGAGTGTGTGCCCGGGTGTGAGTGTGTGCCCGTGTGGGAGTGTGTGCCCGTGTGTGAGTGTGTGAAGTGGTGTGAGTGTGTGCCCGTGTGTGAGTGTGTGCCCGGGAGGGAGTGTGCCCGGGTGGGAGTGTGTGCCCGGGTGGGAGTGTGTGCCCGTGTGTGAGTGTGTGCCCGGGTGGGAGTGTGCCCTCAGCTTCGCCTGCCAGTGTCTCTGATCTGGTTTTCAGTTTGCCTTTGCAGCTGTGTCTTCTCGTTATACCCTAGGACAGGGCTGAGAAACTACAGCTTTGTCCACATCCTGAACTGCTGCTGTTTTTGTAAATAAAATTTTATTGGGACATAGCCATGCTCATCTCGTTATGCATTGTCGATGCCAGCTTTTCCACTCAGATGGCCAATATTGTATGGCCTGAAGATCCCAGCCCTCTGCAGAGTGTGTGTACCGATCTGCTCTAGGGAGGTTGTTGCGGCTTGGATATCTCGAAGGTTCATGTGTTGGACCCTGGAATAGAGGAATGATGGAACCTCCAACTGAGTAAATTAATTATCTCTCTGTGCAGTGGGACAGGACTAGCAGTAAATAATAAAGATGGTATCTGCCTCCCACTCCATTCCCCACTCATATATGTGCCCTTTCTACGCATGGCTGGTCGCCTTTCTGCTCTACAGTCATGTTGTGCCATTGCCAATGGGGTCATTTCTAGGGTGCTGATATGTGCTATATGAACCTTCTAGTCTCTGAATCATGATCCAAACAAAACTTTCTTCATGAATACCCAGGCTTGGGTATACCAACATGGGAACACCAAACGGACTAAGACAAAACTCTTTGTACCTAGCCATTCCCTTCAGTTGTCTTCATGTGCCTTTCTGGCCAGAGCCTGAGCCCTTGTCTGTACCACTGTCTCTGACTGTAAAACCAACCCTGTCTGTCCCTGCTTAGAACACACCTCCTACAGGCTACTCTCTCCGCTTGGTTTTTGTCTTCCTTGTAAGCTTCTGAATTCCCCTGAATGTCTCTTTTCCTCTTCTGGTTCTCATGACACTTTGTGGAGGTATGTATTAAAACGGCTTATTGCTGTTAGTATCACAGTGCCTGGATTTGCATTTTTTTTCCTCCTGCTATAGTATGCGCTTACTCAAGAGCCTGTAACCAGGCAGATGATAAAGAACATATTCATGTTGAATATTCTTTTTAAAATATCTTATTTATTGGTGCCTATGTATGACATGTGTACACAGGGCATGTATGCAGCATATGGGGGACAAATCTGTAGAGTTGGGTCAATCTGTCCACTTTTCCATGGGTTCTGGGATCCAACCCAGGCTTGCGTGCCAAGCTCCTTCTCCCACTGAGTTGTCTCGTTGTCCCTACTGAATGCCTTTACTGGTGTACAGGACAGCACAGAAGTGACAGAAAACACATAGTGAAGTTGGAGAGTCTTAGTGGTAAAGGACTTGGATCATGTGTGTTTTACTTTCCCCTTGTCCAACCGTACAGATGGAAGACATTAGGTACGGTTGACAAGGGGATTTGACCTGGATGCCTGGTAGATGTGTTCTTCGCCCTTCTGACTCAGCTGTGCAGTAGAGAGATCCTTTGGTGGCCTGGGGTAAGGGTTAGGATGTCACAGTGTGTTGGTGGCAGAGGTGTTGAGAGAATTGTCAATACTTTATTCCCCCTGGAGGAAGCTGGGTATTTATTGGTAGACTGATCTCCTATAGCAGAAATGAAGGATAACCATAGTCTAACCTCCATCTTCTATTTAGAGGCATGCTGACTTCGTCATTGCCTTTAATTTTTTCCTCATGGAGTGTAAGAATGCTTCACCATCCCTGATGCTGTCTCTGCCTCATCAGTTAAATCTAAACACCTTTAAAGTTGCTGTGAGTCCATGATGATCTTCGTAGTCGCAGCTTGGTGACCTGGCATGCTTCAACCAGCTCCACAGTCTCCTTTTTTTTTTTTTTTTTTTCATGGAAGATGGAATTGAAAAATGGACAGCAGTGTTTTTCAACAGTTTCCCGTATTTATCTGAGTGGTGGTGATTTCACGTTGCTAGAGCCCATGAGCTGCTGGAAGCTCCGCATTTTCTGGCTGCCTAATGGGAGGCATTTGATCTGGCGAAGAGCCCAATTGTCCATCTTCCTGGGGCTGGCAACCACTTATGGGGTTATGAGGGTGTGCTTTAATCGACTTCCTAGACACCTCTCCGCTGGGGGAGAGCCTGCAGACGAGGAAAGGATTGTGTGAGTGCTGACGAGCTATTCCTAAGATTGGTAGGTGGTTTGAATCTCATTTTAAATACCAGGAAAGTGATATTCATCATCTCAGAGAGCAGATTTGAATGAGGACTTCAAGCCAGACCTTCTCTGTCAATTCTTAAGGAAGTGACACTTTGAGAGTAGAGTGTAACATTCATCTTTCCCTTGCTAAAAAGCTGCTGGAGAGATCACATGACACTGAATCCTTTTAAATTAATGGGCTTTTGACATCTTTGGGACATGTTTTATAAAGAAATCCATTTTTTGCTGGCTTCTCATGGTTCAAGTTTTGGCAGTCACACTTAAGCATTGTAAGAATGTCAGTGAAGAGGTCTTGTTTGCTTACAAATAGATTTCAGAGGTTTAGAGAATTCTGAGTTCTGAATTATGTCCTGTTGCTAGAAACATGGGCCATATTTGGTCTCTGTTCATTGAGTGACTTTGCAATTAGGCTGGGGTCCAAGTAACAAATGCTTCTCCCATGGAGGCCATTACAGCTTGCATTTCCCACTGACAGGAAAAGGTCTTAGCAGAGGACTAGTCTAGACACATGGATAAGTTTTAATAAAAATGATGCATATATCCAGGCCACTCATCCATCTCTGATGGGGCTTGATACGCTACTTCCTAATCCCAACCAGCAAAGGAGAAAAATCTAAACAGGGATAGGAGTTTCATAAGACTCAGGTCAACATTAGTAAGTAAGCTCTTAGAGAATAAGTGCTGTCAGTTTTACAGAGGCAAGGGCACTCTAGTGTGCAGTGGGTTTAAAGGGCTCAGTGTGTCCCTGGGCTGTGTCTCTCAGACTCTGGGACTGCAGTGTGGTTGTGCACCGTGCTTTGTCAGCATTGCTGATGTCACATGCCATTAGAGCCAGCAGCCCCAGGACTAGAATGCAGATGCTCAGGTGCTGGGCAGCAATGGAGAGCTGGGAACTGGGACCTCAGGTGTGAACTGACAGCCATCTGTGGGTTTCAGTTCGGGCAGCTGAGGTTCTGACGTCAGAACTCCATTCTCGCTAAGGGAAACTGCTGGTGACATTTGTACTGGCTCTATTTGAGGGCAGGAAGTTTGGGAAGGTTTGATGACTGATAAGAGCCAAGGCTCAGAGTCAGAACTTAGGAGACTGACGAAAGCCATTTCCACAGTTGTCCCTGGGGATTCCTGGGTGACCTTTGGTGCCCTCTCCTGCCCCCTGCCCATCTAAAGGAGACTCAAGAGATTTCTTTGCAAGGAAGTAAGACTTTATCTAAGGGAGCCTTATTTTGAAGACTTTTCCTTGGTTGTCTTTTGAAATGTCATTTCCTGCTTCTGCAAATGAGAAAGCCAGTGGAAGGAGTTTGGAATCTCATCCACTTAGAACCTCATTCACTGTGGCTTCCTGCTGTCAGCACTTATCACCAGCTTCCCGATTCCTTCCTCTACCGACTGGCCTAGCATCTTTAAACCAAGACAGGCAGTGATCTGTGAGAAACAGGGAGGGGGGCGTGTGGAGAATGCCCCTTCAAGTCACTCCTCCATCTCACGACGTGTGCCTAGGAAATGCCTTATCTCATGCCTTCTGTCCTTTCACTCAGGATCAGAAATGGAAATGAAAACATGGGACCCTTGGTTGAGAATTATTAAGAATCCCAGGACAGCAGCTACACAGTAGTAAGCCAGGCCCAGCGCCCTCCAGCGGCGACTGCACACATTGCAGGTCCCTCACCCCTGAAGCCAGGCCTGATTAGATGTTTCTTCCTTTGAAGAACTCCAAGACCGGCAGCACTGGCCTGATCTTTACAAGTGTTACCGTAAGGTCTGCCAGCCACTAACTTAGGGCGTGTCTCGGAGTCTTCTGGTTTCTCTCAGCCCCTAAATGTGTAGCTTGTTTCCTTTTTTCTCTTTTCTTCCACCTCTTTTTTTTTTTTCCTTTTTCTTTTTGTGAGTATGTGGCATACTCCTGTGAGCACATGCATTTCCTCGCTTGTGCGCATGCACTCAGAGACCAGAGGTCAATGTCAGGTGTCATTTTCTTACTTTTATTTCTTGAGACCGAGTGTCTCCCTGAACTCGGAGTTCACTGTCGAGACCGGCTGGGCAGGTAACTCTTGGAATCGCCCTGGCTCCGCCTATCAGACAAGGAACTGCACCCAGCTCTCTGTGAAGGTTCCAGAGACCCTAACTCAGTTCTTTGCGCTTGGACGGCAAGCGCTTTCCCCACAGAACCATCTCCTCAGTGCTGTATCTTCTTCTGCTTCTTCTTTTGTTTGTTTGTGTGTTTTTGTTTTTCTGAGACAGGATTTCTCTGTGTAGCCTTGACTGTTCCGGACTCACTCTGTAGACCAGGCTGGCCCCGAACTCACAGAGATCCTCCTGCCTCTGGGTCCCCGAGTGTGGGGGTTACAGACGTACACAGCCACGCCTGGGTGTGCTTCTTCCTTTTTAAGAGGCGTTTTACAGACTAATTTCTGCTTTTCTGGTTCTTTACCTCACGCCAGAGCATCTGTTTCTCTCAAAATTCTGGGACAGTACTAAGCTGAAGACGCTTGATAAAAAAGTAAGGATGATTATAAGAAACAGAGAGTCAAATTCATGGTCATTTGTTCTGCATGGTGGGCTCAGAGGCAGATGAGAGCATGGATGGAGGGAACACATAGAGCAAGGAAAATGAGTGGGCACTCATTTTACCCAGTGAGCAGTGCAGGGCACAGGTATGGCTAGAGAAACTATAAGAAGAGACTCAGTCTATCCTTTTTCCAATTGGCATAGACATTTCTGGCAACGGTAAACACAAGGAGCTTCACTACACTGACTCACAGAACATTAAGAAGTGGGTTTACTGTCATCAGTGGTAGGTTCCTCTGGACTTAGCCGCAGTTTCCACTACTGTGATAAGACATCAGAACCAAAAGTGAGTTGGAGAGGTGTTCATTTGGCTTCTACGTATACATCACAGCTCATCACTGTAGGAGGTCAGGGAAGGGCCATGGAGGCAGGAGCTGATGCAGAGACCTTGGAGGGGCGCTGCTTACTGGCTTGCTCAGCCTGCTTTCTTGTAGAACCCAGGACCACCAGCCCAGGAGTGGCCCCACCCCCAATGGACTGGGCCCTCCCACATCAATCACTAACTAACTATTACTAATTAAGAAAATGCTTTCCAGGCTACCCTCTAGCCAATCCTTCGGAGGTATTTTCTCAGTTGAGGTTCCCTGCTCTCAGGTGACAATAGCTTATGGCAAGTTGACATGAAATTACCCAGCACCATCACCCCCTGTCAGCTTAGCATACAAACACATCACTATCAAGCCACAACCTTTCTTTTCTTATTGATCCCCAAGATCACACGTTAATGTTGACATCACAGTATAAAACGTTCTCAAACTTTAGAAAGTCCCACAGATCTTACAAATTTAATAAAAAAAAATTCAGTCTCTTAAAATCCAAAATCTCTCAACTGAATCCTATAAAATAATTTAAAAATAAGTTAATGTTTTCTTATTTCAAGAGGAAAGAACCAGGGTACAGTCACGATCAAATCAAAGCCGACCCAAAATCTGCTGCTGTTCCTGGTGGTCATTCCAAGACCTCCAGGTGCTAGCATTTCCAAAACGCTGGGATTTTTTTTTGTTCCTTTTGCAGCAACAGGGTTGCACTTTCGCCAATAGCCTCTCTAAGCCTCTCTTAGTACTCCAGCCCTGCCAAGCCTTAGCTGCTCTCCATGACCCCTTCATGCCTTCAAAAACAGTACCACATAGGTGACTCGTGCACTACTCATTTCAGCTGTCAGCACGAGGTACAAACTTGGCCGCCTCAGGAACACAGCTTGTATGTGCTGACTCTGAGAAAACACTTCCCAGACTTCTCCTCAGTGATGCTGGCCTCCTCCGAAGCACTGGTAATTTCTGAGCCCCAGCTATTGGGCATCAATTGTTCTGGCAGTTCAGTGGTGCTGGTCTCCTATTAATCGCAGCCAGCTCTTCAGCTTTGGCTGTCCGGAACCATGTAGTCTTAATTCAAACCCACAAATGGCCCCAATACGGTTTTTAAGCTTCTCTTTGAACTTCACAAGCCAGGGCCCCATCATCCACACTGCTCTCGGCAGTAACTCCTGAGGCCCACAGAACAGCTCACCGAGCTTTGAACACTCAATGACTTTTCTAGCCCAGAGTTCCAAATTCCCTCCCAAATCCTCCCAGAGACACTGGGTCAGGTCTGCAACAGCAGTACCCCACAATCCTGATATCAATCTCCGTCCTAGTTAAGGTTACTATGGCTGTGATGAAGCCCCGTGGCCAGAAGGAAGTTGAGGAGGAAAGGGTTTATTTGACTTAAACTTCCTCATCATACATAGTCAGGAAGTCAGGTTGGGAACCTGGAGGCAATAGGTAATGCAAAGACCATGAAGGGGCGCTGCTGGCTTGCTCAGCCTGCTTTCTTAGAGAACCCAGGCTCATTCTCCCAGAGTGGCCCCGCCCACAATGGACTGGGCCCTCGAAAACCTATCACTAATTTTAAAAATGCTCCCCAGGCTTGTCTGCAGCTCAATTTTCCAGAAGGATTTTTTCAGTTGAGGTTCCCTCTTTTCTGATGACTAATAGTTGGTGTGAAGTTGACACAAGCCAGCCAGCACACCCCCAGAAACTAGGCAGAAACTTTTTCGAATCTACCATCAAAGCCTAAGAGAAGGGAAAAGGACTCTTCCTCTCTTTTTTTTCTGCTCACATTTTTATTAAAGACCCTCAAGACCCAGTTGCATGGTGGCAAGAGTTTACAGTGAGTGACAAAGGACATATGGACATGCTTAGTTCTTTTTGTGCTTTGAATGGTGGAGGTGGATGAAGTGGAAGCCAGTCGTTTGGGGAAGGGGTATGCAAGCTTTGGGTGTTACTGGACACCAATGGATAACCTGACCCTTTCCCCTGGCGCTCAGTCCTTGTGAAGCACTTGTAGGTTCTTAATTATTTCTTCCACTGCTCTTTCTTTATCAGTACCGACACGTGAGATGGCTCACTGTCTTTGCTGCAGACGTGCTGGGCAGCTCCGGACTCCATTAGCATCCTGTCACAGTGATTTGCAGCCTCTGTGTGTCTGCTGTAGGGCTTTTTCCCAAACCACAAGAGATTCCACAGCCTAATCTCAAGATAATTGGGGAATTTGTGGGCAGAGGCGGGGGGGGGGTCGGCAGCGTCTCTGGGAGCAGCCCTCAATAATGGCGGACAAGTCTGCAGACGAGGAGTCTGACATGCATCAGTTAAGGGTCTCGTGTGAGCCAGCCAGCTCAGAGACAGGCTTTATATTCCTTTTCCTGCTTTTCTCTTCATTACTGCTTCCGGGAGATCACTTAAGTTCAGTTCTAAGGTCATATATATATACATGATACCTGCTATTCTCCTATAGATCCTGAACTAACTGTGGCATTTTTGGAGGGCAC